>JBBPBX010003581.1:32634-68061 GCA_038048925.1 Garcialebias charrua
ATATATATATATATATATATATATATATATATATATATATATATATATATATATATATAAATATATAAATATATAAATAGCGGATTAGATTAGCTTCCCCTAATTTTCATAAGACATTTGTGCTTTTGAAATTGTGGACCTAAAAAAATTAATAAGCGTTTTAGAAATTGTGGAACTAATTTTTTAATTAGCGGTGCCCAGCTTTGTGTAAGAGAATGAGCTGGAGGATGAGAATCAGCACCTCCAGATCTGAGGCCATGGTCCTCAGTCAAAGTTTGGATTGTTCTCTTCAGGTTGAGGGTGAGGTTCTGCCTCAAGTGGAGGAGTTCAAGTATCTCAGGGTTTTGTTCATGAGTGAGAAGAATGGAGCGTGAGATTAACAGATGGAGTGGTGCAGCATCTGCAGTATTGTGGACTCTGTACTGGTATGTTGTGGTGAAAAGGAGCTGAGCTGTAAGACAAAGTTCTCTGTTTACTGGTCGGTCTACGTTCCTCCCCTCACCTCTGGTCATGAACTCTGGTAGAGACTGAAAGAATGAGATCCTGGATCCAGGAGGTTGAAATGAGTTTCCTCTGCAGGGTAGCTGGACTCCCTCAGAGACAGGCTGAGAAGTTCAGTTATCAGGAGAAACTCGGAGGAGAACCACTGCTCCTCCTCATTGAGGAGCCAGTTGAGGTGGTTCGGGCATGAAAAGGATGCTCCCTGACGCATCCGTAGGGAGATGCTTTGGGCATGTCCGACTTGGAGGAGACCCCGGGGAAGATCCAGGACACACTGGAGAGACTATGTGTCTCAGTAATGGATGGATGGATGTTTGGATGGCTGGATGGATGTTTGGATGGCTGGATGGATGGATGGGTGTTTGGATGAATGGATGGATGTCTGGATGGATGGATGGATGTTTGGATGGCTGTATGGGTGGATGGATGTTTGGATGGATGGATGGATGGATGAATGTTTGGATGGATGGGTGGTTGGATGGCTGGATGGATGGATGGTTGGATGGATGAATGGTTGGATGGATGTTTGGATGGTTGGATGGATGTTTGGATGGATGGATGGATGGATGGATGGGTGATGGATGGGTGGTTGGTTGGATGATGGATGGATGATGGATGGATGATGGATGACGGATCTTGCTGTCAGACAGATTATGACATGCAACATTTTAACATCATATAACATGAAGTCTGGATCATGGTGAGTAGACATGATGCACCTTCACCGTGCATCAACAATAATAATAATAATAATGAATTAAATTTATAACGCACTTTTCATTAATGAAAATCTCAAAGTGCTACAAAGTGCAACAGAATTAAATGTCAATAAAACAAGTAAAATCAACAACAGTATCAACTAAGATCAAAAGTAGAATCATGAGGAGGTAGAGTATGCTCGGCTGAAAAGAAAGGTCTTCAAGCCGCTCTTAAAGGTTCAGTCTGCAGTTTCTGTAGAACTGCAGGACTTAGAAAAAATTTCAACAGGCAAAGCATTCTGATCCCTCCCCCTCAGAGCCATATATGGCTCTGCTCTCCCATGGTCGGCTGAAATTCAAATTCAAGCTCTGTTTTTATTGGCTGGTTACAAACTCTGTTTCTATTGACTGGTTAATGGCGGGTCACTTTTTCTTTGTAGAAATGCCTATTTACCACCTGGAGAAGCAAGGGGACAATATATATATATATATTTTTTTCACAGATTACCTCTCTAACATCAGTCTAGTGACAGAGTGAAGAAATATGTTAAAAATATATTGTTAGAAAAGTTACATATAGCAGCTTTAAAGTCAACCACAGACTGTGGGGCTCTCAGACAGTCAGGAAGAGAGTTCCACAGGCGGGGGGCAGCCACACTGAAAGCCCAGTCTCCCATGGTCCTTAATTTGGTTCTCGGAATGTGAAGGAGATTACTGTTCTGTGACCGCAGCGACCGGGTGGATGAGTATGGAATAAGAATGTCCTTTAGATAATCTGGTGAAGTTCCGTGTAAGCATTGATGTGTAATGAGAGCAGTTTTGTACTGAATTCTGTAGGTGACAGGAAGCCAATGGAGGTTATGGAGAATGGGCGTAATATGTTCAAATTTACGAACTCTCAACAAAATCCTTGCTGCACTGTTTTGAATATATTGTATTGAAGCTTCTGAATAGGCTTGTTATAGATTAACCGATTCGACCGGATATCCGGTTTGACAAGCTAGCGATGTGGTTGCATCGGTAGCAGCCACGTAAACCGACAGCAACCAGCCACAAATCCAGAGATGAACCGGTTGAAAAGACACGGACCGGTTATCGCGAGACTTGCTGGGTTTACAATGCGTTTCTAAAACAACGCGAGAGCGAAGCTATTCTCACGCATGCGCCATAGCTCACCAAGAGCACGAGCGAGCATGGATGTAAATAGTAGCCGCGCGCGCTAGCGAGTCACCGCGAAAGATTTTCAACACATCAGCCAGACAAAAATCTAAAGTGTGGAACGTTTTCGGGTTTTACTAGAAGGACGGAAAACTCGACAAAAGCCACGCTATTTGTAAGCTATGCAGCGCACCTCTGAAGTACAGTACACTGGTAGCACAACAAACCTCGACCAACAACTTTTCAAGCCTCACAACAACGAGCAGGATCATGCAGCTGCCACACACAAAGCGACGGGTAACGTTATCACTAAATTTTACGGGCAACTCAGTGATAGTTCACGAGCTACACAGGCCTTGAAGATCTCTTCCACACTGTTTTAAGTCCCTGCCCTTCCTCAGTAGCAGTGATAACTCCTGTCAATGAGCCCACAGAATGGGTGAACAGTCTTGTTGTTACACAGAAGAATAAACACGTTGTTGGACCCGAACTGCGTTGTCTCAGCCTTCACCTATAATATAAGCTGCATGACTATGACCCACAGCCATACAAGATTAATAAGAAGCATAAAGCTACAACAGTAGCCATGATGCAGAGAGGACATTCACAAGCCTATCAGCAGAAACAACATCCCTGCATCACAAGGTAAATCCCCCAACACACTGTCAAAATACATATTATGGTGCATTCAGTTACAGTCTGCTGTGTTTTGTTGCTGTCACTAGATTTATTCTGCCTACTGTTTTTTGATTGTTTACACTGCATTTAACCATACTGTACACTAAATGTAATGTCATGTTTTATTTCTAGGTAACGGGGGATTCAGTTCAGAGAGGTCCAGTGCAGACTGAACCTGCAAATGGAGATCTGGATGTCTGCAATGATGCACCCCAGACCCAAGATGAGCATACAGGTTTGTGTTTTATAACTTGTGATCAAGAATGAGCTGACTTTGTCTTAAACTTGTGCTGCAGTCATTGTATCAGCATAAAACACATTCACTATACAGTAATGAGAGAATCTGCATGCACAGAAAGAGTTAAATAATAATCATGATGATAATGATATATCTTTTACACATGTACACGAGTCCCTACAAAAATTAATTCTGAACATCCGATGAAGATTTTTACATAAAATGGTAAAATCAGTAAAAAAACAACTTCATGGCAAACATAGTCAGTAATATATGGTGCATGTTTTCTATTTCAGATGATGAACCACCTTGTGAAAAGAAGAAAATGTCAGTGTTGAACGAGCTGTTGGGAGAAGACTTTGAATTGAGGATGGCAACTAGATCTGTGAGGGACCAGGCCACTGAAGAAGTCAAGAGGTACAGAGAGCGTGAGGTACAGAGAGCATGTTTTTATATTAATCCGTGCCCACCTGCTCACACAAACTCATGTTCGTGCTGCTGTTGTTAGGCGTACTGTTCTTGCATTATGTTTTGTATTATTAAGTTCAAGTTCAAGTGTTTATTTGTCATATGCAGGTTAACACAGGGTTAACTTAGTACAATGAAATGCTCAGGATGAGAAAAAACGATTTTGACTTGCTAAAAAACACACAACAAGCAAACAGGAAATACTAAAGCATGCAATGAGGGTACAAAATAAACTACCAAAAAGTGAAACAGTAATTATAATATTTACAAAGTTTCTGAAGAGAAAAATAGTAAACAACATGGTAGAATTTTAACGGTGAAGCAGGATGAATTTGTGTGAATAACTATTTCAAGGTAGTAATGAAATATAAGCTAAAATGCACATGATCTATATTGCACATAACTACCAAACTACAGGTTGTGTGACAGGTTATTGCACAACAGGTTATTGCACAGGACTCAGGAGCTTTGTGCTTATAGCTTATTCCTGGGTTTTTTTCCTAGTGATTTTTATTTTATTACATGCTGCTGTAACCATTTGTGCCTTTTATATTTTTTCTGTATTTTCTGTAGGAAATTTTCTTTTAGCTGGTCTTTTTAGGTCCATGTTTAAAAATAAACACATTTAACATGTGATTATTTTGTTTGGCTTTTTACTTTATTTTTACCAGTGCTTTACAGCACCCTTTTAGATATGATATATGTGGACTTTTACAAATTTAAAAATGCTCTAAGAATGTCACATTTATAGAAGTGGTCCTTTTTCTTTCATAATGAAATATTTGTCTACCGGTACATCAACAAATGTTAAAACGTAGAATTATTTGAAGTTTAATCGAATCGAACCGAATCGAACTGAATCGCTTTTACACTGCATCGAATCGAATCGTTCCGTTTTTAAAATAAATCGTTTGTGAATCGAATCGTCTGTCACACAGAGATGGACAACCCTACTTCTGAAGGTATTTACCAGGGATTCCAATAAACAGGGAGTTGCAGTAGTCGAGCCTGGAGGAGACAAAAGCATGGACGAGTTTCTCAGCATCAGAAAAAGTTAGGGATGGGCGAAGTCTGGAGATGTTTCGAAGATGGAAGAAGCAAGTTTTAAACAGATGCTTAATGTGATTTTCAAATGTAAGATGAGAGTCCATTTTTATTCCAAGATTAGTAACAGAGGTGGAGAGGGGGATGTCTTGTCCAGAAAAGGAAATTGTTGTTATAGTAGATGTTTGTACCTGGTGAGGGGTGCCAATCATTATGGCCTCAGTCTTGGAGCAGTTTAATTGAAGAAAGTTCTGATTCATCCATGCTCTTATTTCCTCCAGACAGGTAGAGAGGGCAGTGAGTGAAGATGGAGATGACAATGGGGAAGATGAGGATGCTCCAGTCCTGATGTAAAGCACTTCAACACTTCTTGTCTCCAACCAGTTTCTGACTGTGGCAGTCTGAGGAGATCCATCTTAAAGGACAAGTGATCTAAAGAGATCCATCTTAAAGGACAAGTGATCCAAAGAAATCCATCTTAAAGGACAAGTGATCCAAAGAAATCCATCTTAAAGGACAAGTGATCCAAAGAGATCCATCTTAAAGGACAAGTGATCCAAAGAGATCCATCTTAAAGGACAAGTGATCCAAAGAGATCCATCTTAAAGGACAAGTGATCCAAAGAGATCCATCTTAAAGGACAAGTGATCTAAAGAGATCCATCTTAAAGGACAAGTGATCCAAAGAGATCCATCTTAAAGGACAAGTGATCCAAAGAGATCCATCTTAAAGGACAAGTGATCCAAAGAGATCCATCTTAAAGGACAAGTGATCTAAAGAGATCCATCTTAAAGGACAAGTGATCCAAAGAGATCCATCTTAAAGGACAAGTGATCCAAAGAGATCCATCTTAAAGGACAAGTGATCCAAAGAGATCCATCTTAAAGGACAAGTGATCCAAAGAGATCCATCTTAAAGGACAAGTGATCCAAAGAGATCCATCTTAAAGGACAAGTGATCCAAAGAGATCCATCTTAAAGGACAAGTGATCCAAAGAGATCCATCTTAAAGGACAAGTGATCCAAAGAGATCCATCTTAAAGGACAAGTGATCCAAAGAGATCCATCTTAAAGGACAAGTGATCCAAAGAGATCCATCTTAAAGGACAAGTGATCCAAAGAGATCCATCTTAAAGGACAAGTGATCTAAAGAGATCCATCTTAAAGGACAAGTGATCCAAAGAGATCCATCTTAAAGGAAAAGTGATCCAAAGAGATCCATCTTAAAGGACAAGTGATCCAAAGAGATCCATCTTAAAGGACAAGTGTAGATCCATCTCACATATGATTGTACAGCCACACTTCCAGGCTGTCATATTGTTAAGTTTGCAGATGATACAGCGGTGGTGGGATGCATCACAAACAATGATGAGTCCAGCTACAGACAGGAGGTGGAACACCTGGAGAGCTGGTGCAAAGAGAATAATCTTCACATGAATGTGAAGAAGACAAAGGAGATGATTGTGGACTTCAGAAGGAACAAACACACCCACACCCCACTGAAAATAGGTGGGTCTGCAGTGGAAGTGGTCTCCAGCTACAAATACTTGGGTGTACACTTGAATGATAACCTCAGCTGGAGCAACAACACCACCAGCCTGATCAAGAAAGGTCATCAGAGACTCTACTTCCTCAGACGACTGAGACGAGCTGGTCTGAGCAGCCCAGTTCTCACCTCGTTCTACAGGTGTGCAGTGGAGAGCATCCTGTGCTCCAGCATCAACGTGTGGCATGGAGGCTGCACAGTTGCAGAGAGGAAAGCTCTACAGAGAGTGGTGAAGGCTGCACAGAAGTCTGTTGGAGTCAGTCTCCCCACCATCACAGACATTTACACCTCCAGATGCAGGAAAAGAGCCACCTGCATCATGAAAGACCTCACTCACCCAGCACACTCACTCTTTGCCCCACTCCCCTCAGGACGGAGGTTGAGGAGCATCAAATGTAGAACCACTAGACTGAGGAACAGCTTCTACCCTGAGGCTGTTAGACTCATGAATAAATAAAAATAAAATAAAAAATAAACACTGCAAAATATCACATTGTGCTGATGCTGATCTGTTTTCTTGTTGCTGTGTTCATCTGTGACCATCTGCTCATACAAACTCATGTTCGTGCTGCTGTTTATTTCCACTATATTAGGCTTAGTGTATTACTAGTTGATGTTTTTCTTAGTTAATTCTAGATGTTATTACTGTTTTTCTCTTGCATTTGTTGTTGGATGTAACTGGGACCTCGTGTACATAATCTCGTTTTCATCACATGTACCACATGCGGTGCAAATGACAATAAAGACTCTCTGACTCTGACTCTCTGACTCTGACTTAAAGGACAAGTGATCCAAAAAGATCCATCTTAAAGGACAAGTGATCCAAAGAGATCCATCTTAAAGGACAAGTGATCCAAAGAGATCCATCTTAAAGGACAAGTGATCCAAAGAGATCCATCTTAAAGGACAAGTGATCCAAAGAGATCCATCTTAAAGGACAAGTGATCCAAAGAGATCCATCTTAAAGGACAAGTGATCCAAAGAGATCCATCTTAAAGGACAAGTGATCCAAAGAGATCCATCTTAAAGGACAAGTGATCCAAAGAGATCCATCTTAAAGGACAAGTGATCCAAAGAGATCCATCTTAAAGGACAAGTGATCTAAAGAGATCCATCTTAAAGGACAAGTGATCCAAAGAGATCCATCTTAAAGGACAAGTGATCCAAAGAGATCCATCTTAAAGGACAAGTGATCCAAAGAGATCCATCTTAAAGGACAAGTGATCCACTGGTTATCGTCTACAAGGAACTCTTGGTTCCTCATCATTTGAGACTTGAAGTTTCAACTCACTGTCGTGTCTTCAGTTTTCTTCTTGTGTTGCACATTAGAGTTTCAAGTGTTCAGATTTAACCAGACACAGATGATGTTCAAGTGTTAAACATTTAATCTCTCCTCTCTCCAGCTCTTATCTGATCCTCTTGTCAAACCATTAGCAGCAAATCAGCTTTTAAATCTCCTTCTAATTGCTTTTCATGCCCGTTGTCATGCCAACCATGACAAAGCCAGATGATGCTTTCAGGCTCCTTTAGGACTCACAGTGGAGTTTGTTTTGTCGCAGATTCATCAGCCGTAGATTCGTACAAAGAGGCGCGCACGTGCACGGCTGGCGCTCACAGCGGCAGTTGTTTGGAGCTGGCAGGGAGGCAGACAGCTGCAGGGAGGAGCATTTAACCCTCACATCTGCAGGAGAAATTGTCTCCTTTCATGGAGATGGAGGTCTGCAGGAGGCATAGAGGAACTGGCACCGTTTAACTCACGTCAGCTGGTCCAACAGTTACATTTACTCCAACTCCAGCTCGCGATTCTTTAGGTTTCTACTGGGAGAGCTTTTCAGAAACAATCTTCATTCATTTCATAGTACAGGTGGTCCTCGACTTACGGCGCCCTCGACTTACGGCAATCCGGAGTTACGAACGCATCATATTAATAAAAATATAGGGAAAAAAAGGATATATGTGTTTAAATGTTCTTGATTTCATGTGTACAGCACTTTGTTGCAGCTGTGGTTGTTTTAAATTGTGTTATAAATAAAGTATCATTATTATTATTATAATTTTTAAGCCTATTTGCACAGTTTTCTGCAGTTTCCGCCAGTTTTCGGCACTACTGCCGAGTCCGCCATTTAGCGGTTAGCTTCGGTTAGCTCCGGCTAAGACAGCCAGCTTTGGAGGACTGTGTGTCCGATAAGAGGTTGCCTCATACGGATAAATGAGCTGGAAAGGCTCGGTGAACTCTGTGCACGTCTCAGGCCCGGAGCAGCAGCCGCCGATCGCTAACCCTGGACATCGAGCTAAGTTTTCGGCAGTGTCCGCCATTTTGCGGTTAGCTTCGGTTAGCTTTGGTTAGCTCCGGCCAGCCGGCTTCGGACGGACCGTGTCCGATCAGAGCTGGGAGCTGAACTGCGGTTTTGCGGAGGGATGGATGGACGAAAAAAAACACGTTGTGGACCGCGTGAAGCAGCAGACAGCGAGCTGCACTGGAGGAGCAACGAGCTAACATGCTAACAGGTGCAGCTGTTTGCGGGGCTAACATCAGCTAACGCTGGGCAATCTTTTTGGATGGACACCGCGGAGAAACGGCTCCAGTAAGTTATTCACTCTTTTTCCTTTCATGATTGCTCCAATTGTATGGAGTTAAGATGCTAACAGTCCTTCCTGTAAACAGTTTGGACCGCGTGGAGCAGCACAAAGCTGCGGAGCTTGGACGTGCGACGAGCTAACATGCTAAAAGACGGAGACAGGCTTGACCAGCTCAAAGTAAGAAATTATATTTTTATTAAGGTTAGAAATGTAATGTAATGATAATTATGTAGGGTACTGTGTTAGGATAGGCTAAGTGCTTGGTAACTACATTACCGTACATGTACATGTATAAATGGCGGCTGGTGTATGTTTTCCGACTTACGGCAATTCCGTGTTACAAACGGGGCGTAGGAAGGGAACTTGTTCATAACCCGGGGACCACCTGTACTGTGAAAAATAACACGCTCCGAACTGTTTACATGCCGAAGTCACGTATTTGAATGACTGAGATGCAGACAGGTCAGCATGAAACGTGGTGCAAGGGCACCATCAGATCTGGGCCTTCAGTTGGGGTGTTGGAGCATCCTGATGAATACCAACTACGGAGCTGTGGTCCAACGACTTCACTGTCTTTCCAGTTTTACAATTCAGTAATTCACTAAACGGGAAGTGCTTTCCTGTTTTATACATCAGATGTGACAACTGACTCATGGTGGCATTTCTTTACAGTCACCATCAACAACCTGAACATGAACCAATCCAACACTAAACAGGAAAACCAACAGGAACAACGCATGTGCACATACATCTGAGCACTTCGTCTGAAAAAGTCATCCCATTCCTGTCCCCAGGCTACCCATGCAATGTGGCTGAGCCCGTGCATTCAAGTGCACCATGCAATTTAAATCATTCAGACAGAAATGTAGCAGTAACCCAGAGAAATTCCTGATTCTGGAAAGTTTTATTATGTAATAAAACCAAAATGCAACTGTCATAAAAAAATTATTTAAACCATAGGTGGGACATTTAAAGGTATTGTGACATGATGTTGGAACATGGACATTTTAGAAAGAGGAGCTACTCAGCTTTGATTGTTTGTACACAAATGCTTCGAATAATTAATATATAAAAGTATTTTTGAATAAAATAGTTTTAATGACGTAACTCTGCAGTGCGTCGCAGTCAAACGCCGACGCATTTTTATGATGCAATACCAAGAATGCACATTGTAAATAACAATGGCAGAGAATATAGAAACCGAGGAATTAAGCAATTTAAGTGAAGATTTGAGCAATTTGTCTTCAGTTTGGAAAGCCGAAGTTAGTTTGAGTGATGAACAACAAACAGCTGGTTATAATTTAGGTCTGCATCCGTATTTATTTGAGTCTTAAGGCCGGCGCAGAGCTCCGCGCTGGACCACGCCCCGCGCCACGCGCGCGCGCTGCGCGTGGGGTGTTCACAGCAGAGCACAGCGTGAAGCAGCGTGTGGCTCCAACGTTTTCGCTCCAAATACTTGATGTCATTTGAGCAGAAGCAGGGCGGAGCGTTTAGCTACGGGACAAATTGAGGTCGCTGATTGGTCATTTGCTGACAGCCTACTGATTTGATTGACAGGTCGGGTCTGAGAACAAGTTCATTCATTCCTCCTCATCGGAGGAGGAAGTGAATGGTGACCGCTTCAAGCGATCACTTGACTTTTGGCAAAAAAACAAAAGAAAAGTCCAGATCAGCGATGAAGAAGAGGAATTTAATTCATTTGTGTGTCACACAAAACAGTCCGCCACCAGGGCAGTTTATTGAGAGACACCGCGCGCGTGAGCGGTCGTAAAATTTGAGCTTGGCACGTTCGCGCGAGCGTTCAAAGGCTTGTGCCACGGCGCTCGCTCAAGCGTGGCACCGCGTGGCCTCGCGCTAGCGCGGAGCTATGCCTCGCCCTTTACCGTTCAGGAAGCGAGGTGGACTCCGACATTTCAGATGAGCAAGGTTCCGAGGGTGAAGGGCTGGAACCCGATCGTAGTCGTCTACAGAGCTGGCGATGTTAGAACACCCAAATGCGACACAACGTACCGGCATTTTTGAAGTTATACAAAAGAAAAAAGGCGATCTTGAAGACAATTACACTAAATGCTAATAGCAGCCTTCAGACAGAACTCCTTGTCACTACGTCGCATGCGTAAGTACCCGGATTTCCCATGACGAAACACGGCGCCAAGTTTAAAATCACTTTTGAAACAACTTTTCTTAGATTTATCATGTTGCTTGTAAAAACTAACATAGTTGAATGATACAACATATATATGTTGTGCCACTTTATGCATAGTTCCAAAATCATGTCACACCACCTTTAACCTTTCTGTGCCAACCCTCGGGCTCAGAGCTTCGTGTTTTGGTCTCACACACTCCACATGAATATTGTGTTTCATCAATATTACAACTGAATCACTGACATGCACCGTGCACGCAATCTTCTGCCATCAGTGCTGTTTTTCACTGAAGCAAAAGAGCCAGAATCAGAATCATCGTGAACGCCACAAGTGCCTCTTAACCCACTCGACCCGGTTTCTGCTACTCCTGCGCCGTGTTCAGAGCTTGAGCTGTTATCGCTGCATCCTTCAATAAATTCAAAGTCGATTTGGGCACCGAGAACACCGCCTTTGTTTAGGTTGACATGGATAAAAGCATCAGAGGTGGTTGTTGTGCACGAGGTCTGCCACGTTGTTCGTCAGAGATCCAAGACTTTTGGGATTCCCGACCATTCCTGCAACGTCATCCCTTATCAACACTGTTCAAAGGAATATGGAGCGACATAACAGATTATTGCCAAAGGCTCCGCCCCTTTTTTGGGTGAAAACAACCATCTGGTTTGCATCCATCAAATGTTTTGTTTTGCAAATTAAAATTACTGAAATTTTATGATCTGGTTGACTCTAATATACTCTTAATACTGTACAAGGCACAGAACTTCACATTACCCTCAAATATCCAAACGCTTTTTTGTAAAAAAAAAAAACAGAGTACTTACAAACTGAAGGTACAGATATTTTTGTTATACCACAACATAGAACTAGCTTAAAGAGTAGGTCTACCATAATTTATGGAATAGGTCTATGGAATGGTTTAGAAAATGATATCAAAGTTGCAAAAACAATGACTTTGTTTAAAAAAATGAATAAAATTAGGTTTCTGGAAAATTATACAAATGAATATAAATTGGTTTGTTTCAAAATTTATGAATGGTAAAGTGTGATGAGTTATTTATTGTGTAATATTTTTTGTGGATTATTGTTTGAATTGATTGTTTGAATAAATTTTGTTAAAAAAGGGGCAGACATAATAAGATTTTATCTTCTTCTGCTTCCTTTCACTTCATGTAATGTGAATAGTTTTTTTGTGTTCTTTTAAATTTTAAATTTTAAATGAATAAAGAATTTAAAAAATTTGCAGTAAATTAAATAAATTAAACAAATGGGGTGTTTTCTTACGACAATAACATTACATAATAATAATAATAATAATAATAATAATAATAATAATAATAATAATAATAGTGTTTTTTAAGCTTTAAGGACAGCCTGATGTTCCCCCCTGTTGGTGATCAAATGGAAACAAAAACGGGAGGGAAAAAAAAGAATAAATTTCACTTTGGATCACACTGATTTTATATTTACAACAGAATTATTCAACTACATAGAGCCACACTCAGACAGGTATACTCATTAAATGCAAAATAATCAAAATGAAAAATGTGAATTAATAAGGCCGTGCTGTGAGTATTTCATTGCGTTGTTGACTTTGTGCTGATTTGCATATGTCAAAATAAACCAAACCCTGAACCATGATTCAGGTTCAGGTTTATTATAAATGTAACAAAGTTGTACTAAAATATATATATATTTTTAAATCGCTCTTCAGGAGAATAGAAAGCTGAAATAAACCTGTTTAAACTTCTGCTCTGTTCTGTGTCAAACTCTGTGTGTCAACCTGGTTTTAAAGAAGGTGTTACATAAAAATATAAATTCTGCTGGAGAATCATCTGCCTCTGGTTTTGGGTTTTCTGCTGCCGTTGCCATGGTTACTGTGAGAGCGGAGAACATCGCAGGTCCTCGCAGGTGTTTTAAGTGTCCCACGGTTCATCAGAGGCCCGAGGACTAACGAACAGCGACGACAACACAGCGTCAGCACTTCACACACACACACACACACAGGTTTGTTTTTCTATCTTTGTGGGGCCATTGCATTGACTTCCATTCATTTTTCATTCCCTGACCTTTACCCTAAACCTAACCATTACAAATGCATACCTTACCCTAAACTTAACACATCCTCAATTCACACCTTAGTCCTAAACCTAACCCCTAACCCACCGACGGGAGTTCTTCTTATGGGGCCCGGGCTTTGGGCCCCATAAGAAGCAGTTGGTCCTCACCATTTGGTATAACTCAGAAAAATGGGCCTCACAACGTAACATAAACAAGGACACACACACACAGTTTGGATGAGTGTTTCTGGCTTTCAGGTCTATGATCATATCAGCGTTCAGACATTATTTATTAAATCTTGTTTGCATCACTGCGGACAGCTGCCTGTTATCATCCACCTGGTGGGTCTTGCTCTTCTATCCACTTTAATGTGCCCTGAACCACAACGTGTCCCCTCACAAATGTCATATCAAAACAACCGGCTCGGCCCCGTGATACGTGCCTGTCACATGTATTGGTGTTTCCAGTTACCATGGCAACATAATTACCAAACAAAGAAACAATTTTTCTCATTGAAACACACCAACAGAACTCGGAAGAGCCTCTAACAGTGAGGTCACATGACCTGGAGTGGAGAGGTCTCTGAACAAGATTAAATTTTGGAGCCATTTTGGTTCAAGATGGCTGCCACAGCTGCCTCAGAAAACTCAAAAGTGACGATGACTCAGGCCCTGTACACACGTAGCCTGGTGTTTGAAAAACGAATATTTGCGGAAAAAAAAAATCTCTGTCCATACATGTTTGAACATTTAAAATGTTCGTCTACATGTGCCGTTTATTTCACAACAGAGCATTGTAAAGAGTGTGCCCAACCCATAGGTGGCAGTGTAGTGACAGTGTAGTGCAGTCACAACCCAGGGCTGCCAACTCTCACGCAGTGACCGTGAGACACACGCATCCGAGTGGTTTCACACGCTCTCACGCCGCATTCATATTTCTCACGCTGAAACTGACAAACGTCACTCAAAATCTCAACTCCGTTCCACTTCCGTATTGGGAAAATACATTAGTCCGCTCCACGTTTTCACCACAACCCTTGGTGTTTTGCACAAGAAAATCCACGTTGTTGTTATCAGTCCGTATTTTTGCTCCAACCTTCCATTTTACCTGCAGTTTGCAAAGCAGAAAGTCACTCACGGAGCAAGAGCTCGGTGTGTGCGGCAAATTGAAGAAAAAGAAAGAGGAGGTGAGTCGGTAACATTATCAAACATGAAACAGGAAAAACGAGGTGGATGGAGCAGAGAGGGAAAGTGAAGAATATTATGCTTTTATATACTTTACTGATTGAAACTATTTTACAAATGGTATAAATCGCAACTGTTTTTATGTGCTATAATCAAGTGTTTATGCAATCATGTGAGTGCCTTAGACAATATATTATCACACACAAGTAAGACTTAGTGCATTTGCTAAAAATCATCTGAACATTAAACAAGGTGAATGCAGGCAAACGTCTGGACATGTAACAGCTCTTAGGCTTTTGCTTTATTTAGCTTTTAGCTAGCCTTCTGCTACATTTAGCAATCTCTATGCTACTTTCAATTTTTAGCTAAAGTTTAGCTACTTCTAACTTTTAGCAAGTTATTCTCTTCTTTAACTTAACTAGTGTTCATCTTTTTTATCTTTTAGCTCGTGTTGTAATCAGCTTCAGCTTGTTCGGCTGGTTTCAGCAGACTCTTTCAGCTCAGCTTTCAGTTTCACAAACGAGAATTATTTTTACAAACTGATCCTGACGCTGCAGAGAAAAGCAGCTGAAGAAAATGCATCGATGGATCCAAACTACTCTGTCATGAGCTCAGAAGAGGAACATGAAGCTGAACTACATTTCCCATGAGCGTTAGCTCCAGCAGCTGCTGCCTCATGGGAGATGTAGTTGTTGAAGGCTCAGTGAAGCTTTGTGGTGGATGTTTCCTGAAATGAGCAGGTGTTCAGATGGTGTGGACAGAAAGTGACAGGAACATGTTGAAGCTTTAAAAATCATCTCAACATGAACTGTGTGACAGACTTTTAGAACAGAGGCTGAGTTCAGGACTTCAGCAGGAACTCTGCAAACACCTGAACTTCTCCACACGTCTCACTGAAGCATGAACTGTGTGACAGACTTTTAGAACAGAGGCTGAGTTCAGGACTTCAGCAGGAACTCTGCAAACACCTGAACTTCTCCACACGTCTCACTGAAGCATGAACTGTGTGACAGACTTTTAGAACAGAGGCTGAGTTCAGGACTTCAGCAGGAACTCTGCAAACACCTGAACTTCTCCACACGTCTCACTGAAGCACGTGGACTTCTTGTGAGTCAAGTGTTTGATTTGATTTGATGTTTATTCATTCATTTTAAAGGAACAATACAAGACAGTTTCATCAGATACAAGAATACAAGTAGGATAAAATGAAGGGAGCAGAAAGAAGATGAAATCTTATTATATCTGCCCCTTATTTCACAGTTTGTTCAACCAATGATAACCTTCAAACTACATCACAAAATGAATAATTCTACTTAATTTATCAGTTTATAGTATAGTATAATTTATCAGTTTATAAGTGTTGGTCAGTTCAGAGAAACATCTTCCTGGATGTTCTTCTTCTTCTCTCCTCTTCATGTTTGTGGGGATTTAAGGGCCGTTAGAAGCTCCTGCAGCTGAGTGGAACATCTGGACCTGAGATGTGGAGCAGGTTCTGTGGACAGAACTCAGCAGAACCAACGTTTGAGAGGCTGCACTCAGAGTGGGAGACTCTGAAGAACGTTGCTGAGCTTCAAACAGACACAGAGTCCAGGAGAGAATTAGTTTCTACTTCCTGAACGTTTCTCCACTGCAGCCAGATGTTGGTCAGCTGAACATCTGCAGAAACAGGAGACATGTTTGTCCTCTCCTGTTCACTTCAGCTGTTCTGATGCTGGACACAATTAAAGGCCTGGCAGTCCTTGATATATAATATATATAATAATGCACGGCCCACCACCTTTCATCTTTCTTTTAGACTAAGATCAGATCAAGTTCGAGTCAAACCTGTAAAATAATGATTAATTAATTAATGTGTTTGTTTGTTTGCATTGTTTCAGTCCACTTCCTCAGCAGTTCGTGGTGGTAATGCACCACTACCAGTGTCGTGTAACAGGGTTGTTGTTTAATTAATTTGATCAAAATGTATCATATTTATAATATTTTTCTTGTTTAGCAGAAAAGTTTATCTAGTAGTTATTAGAAATGTTTCTTTTAATCTTTGTGGAAACTCCAGGTTCCTTTTGTTTGTGTAGTGACGACGCCCCGGGAGTTTGTACAACACATTTTACCCACTGTCTTACATTTGTAAATGTCTGTGTTGCAGATGTTAAAATTCATTCGCAAGCTGTGTGCGAAGAATTCATGCTGCCAACAGCACTGCAGGGCTGTGAACAGGCTCGTGACTTTCCCTTTAAAGAAAAGGCAAACCCTTTACCAGGTAAGTGTTGGAAAATCATTCATGATTATTTTTGATACCTAATATTACAAGTGAGTATGGGGGAACCCAATATGGTGTCACCTCCTGATGAGAAACCTGCTAAGTTTTATTAATTTTATTAAGAATGACTTTCCCACAGACCAAATTGGTATTGGTAACTCTAAATTGTCCCTAGGTGTGAGTGAGAGAGTGAATGGTTGTTTGTCTCGTTTGTCTCTATATGTGGCCCTGTGATGGACTTGCGACCTGTCCAGGGTGCACCCCGCACCTTGCACTGTGATTGCTGGATATGGGCACCGGCGACCCCCGTGACCCAAAATGGAAGAAACGGGTAAAGATGATGGATGGATGGATGGATGGACTTTCCCAGTAGCCCAACAGCACATGACTTCTTGTCCAATATGTCTCTGATCATTAGCATAACACAGTATTTATGTTAGCTCTATTTGTTTGGCAGGAAGAAAGCTGAACATTGGCTTCACCACCAGGGCTAAGCTGAACAAGTTGCTAGATGATGGAGAATATGGAAAGATAAGGTAAAGCTTATTTTTTAACACCAAGAACACAGTAGAAATAGCCTCTCAATTATTACTTATACCTCTGACCACTTGAGGAATTCCAGCTGTTCCCAGCTTTTTGTGTGAAGAACACACAGTTCAAAACACTTAAAATTCAATTGTTTTCAACTCTTCTTACCATTTAGGCACTGTATTTATGTTTTGTTGCTGTTTTGCTGTTGATATGTACATTTTCTGCTAAACCCACTGGAAAATAAAGAATGTCTCTAACTTTTCTCTTGTCATTTTTGACTAAACCTACATCATAAAATGCTCTTCATACAATGTACAGTAACAGTTAAAACACAGTCAAAAAGGTGGTAAATACTAACATTTATGGAGGACTTACTGACATTATTAGAAATAAAAGCAGAAATATATAAATAGACCATTAAATGAATATATGCACTTAAAGTTTAAAGTTTAGTTTAAAACAAAACAAACAGGAAAACACCTGTGCTTTTGTTTTAAACTAAACCTTAAACTAAACTGAGGCAGCACAGACATCTGCACGTGGATCCTGCTTTATCCTGTCTGTTGACCAATAGAAGAGCTGATCCAGGAAAGGTTTCCTTTTTTTTATTTGGTGCATTTTAAGTTATTTATTGGTTTTTATATGTTTTAGTTATTTATTCGTCCATTAATATATTTCTTTTTACTTTTTATTTCTAATTATGTCAGTTTTGGTCCTCCATACATATTCAAATATGAAATAGTATTTCAATCTGACACAGATATAAAGTAGAGTGTAGGGAGTCATTTTCAGTCAATTTCTATTGTAGGATGTAGCCAACAGGATGAGGCCAGGTGAAGCTCACCAGCACAATCAAACCCTGTTGCCGCGCTGCCGCCGCACTGCGCGCTGCCCGCGCTGCCGCCGCGCTCCCCCCCCACACACAAAAACAAGATTCTCACTCTTTGGCTTTTTGAAAAGTTGGCAGTCACAACCCTTCAACTCAGCCGCGACTTCCTGTTATTTATTTATTTATTTTCCTTTCGTTTGTGTGGACAGACTGCAAGGTTGAACTACTAAAATACCGTGTTGGAGTACAAAGTTAATAAAACGCAGGAAAATGTCGACTGGGAATCATGTCAGAGCAGGTATGTTGACTTTTTAGCGCTTTTTTTTCTCCGAGCATGTGACGTCAGCTCCAGGTTCTGCCGCTCCAGCTGGAGCAGAAACCTCCGGTTCTGAAAGTCCACACGCAGACGCGAACGCAGAGAATTCTCAAATCTCCACTTTGGTCAGAGTTTTGTTATTATTCGTTTATAGCAGTGCCGGGCACGCTAATTAAAAAATTAGTTCTACAATTTCTAAAACGCTTATTAATTTTTTTAGGTCCACAATTTCAAAAGCACAAATGTCTTATGAAAATTAGGGGAAGCTAATCTAATCCGCTATTTATATATTTCTATATTATATATATATATATATATATATATATATATATATATATATATATATATATATATATATATATATATATATATATATATATATATATATATATATANNNNTATATATATATATATATATTATATATATATATATATATATATTTATATATATATATATATATATATATATATATATATATATATTATATATATATATATATATATATATATATATATATATATATATATATATATATATATATATTTATATATAGCCGGCAGCGTTATCAATATTTGCACTACACTGCCAACTGAAAAGTAACAAAAATGATCCTAAAAGGATGAAATTACAAAAATCAAAGGATTTATTTAATACTTTACGTACATATATTCTATTCGGCCACGAAATTAACAAAAAATAGAATGATCTTTTAATCCCTAAAACCACGTTTAAATCTCAAATACACGGGTGTGTCGCCACCGCATTTATACATAAAAGTAACCCAAATACATGAAACTAACGACTCACCGTCGAATGGTCGACACAAAACACACAATAAAATCATCCGGCCACGTTAATTTGGCTTGAAACAGCGGGGTTCTCTACGGATTTATCCATTAGTAACCCAGCACTACCAACAGGCAGACACAGAGTTAGCGTCTATAGGTAGTCAACAGATTTAATGAAAAGTAACTAAAATACATAAAAATAACGACTCACCGTCAAATGGTCGACACAAAACCCTCAATAAACTCCTCCGGCCACGTTAATTTGGCTTGAAACAGCGGGGTTCTCTACGGATTTATCCATTAGTAACCCAGCACTACCAACAGGCAGACACAGAGTTAGCGTCTATAGGTAGTCAACAGATTTAATGAAAAGTAACTAAAATACATAAAAATAACGACTCACCGTCAAATGGTCGACACAAAACCCTCAATAAACTCCTCCGGCCGCGTTAATTTGGCTTGAAACAGCGGGGTTCTCTACGGATTTATCCAAGTACCCAGCACAAACAGTAGCCACAGAATTAGCCCCCGAGTTCACCTCTGAGTGACCCGGAAGATGTCAAGATGGAATAGTCCATTTTTAGTAGGGGGATAAAGAAATCGACCGTTTTTTTATTGCGTATTTAATGATCGTTTTCATCGTAACTATAATTATTTTTATGTTAAATGTACATTAACAAGCAGGATCAATGTTAGTGATGTAGGTGACTGCACGGGGCGAGGCGGGGCCGGGGCCACTGCTGAAATGGGACCCCCAGGCATTTACCTACATGGTAGATCCGAGTCTGTTCTCAGCTCTGCCCCCCTCCCCCTCACACCCTTCCTCCTCTCTGCTGTTTACGGTGGGGAAAAAGGTAAAACAAGCAGCATAAGAGCTTGTAAATAAGTTTATTGGTTTTTACTGATAGATAATTAGTTATTAGCGGTACTGCATTTTAAATAAAAATAGCACAAATCCGCTTATGAATTATAAAAGTTAGTCAATTCACAAAAACGCTGACAAAAAGTTTAGGTCCACTGTAAGCGGATTAGCGCTTTAGCGCTACCTAGCGTTCATGTGCCCACCACTGGTTTATAGTTACATCAACCGGAGTTCACGTGTGGATGAAAGGCCAAACCGCATGATAAACTGTTCGGTTTTACTGATAAACGGCTACGTGTGTACAGGGCCTCAGTCATTCATTGAGATCTTGAGCTGAAATGTTGTGTGGTCGTAGCTGAGAGAGAGTTGTTAAACAATTCTGATGCAAATTAAACAATTCCAAGATGGCCACATTAGATTAAAGGGAAAAAATATGATAACTTGTCTATTTTAAAATGTATTAAGCTGATATGTGGTGTGATTGTGCCTCACAGCAACACATTCTTAACTAAAGTCTAAAAATTCAAGATGGCCACCAAAGCTAGTTTCAAATGGATATAACTCAACTGTTTTTAGAGCTCTTTAGCTGACATTTGGTACACATGTAGCTGAGAACAATCCTTAAGAGACTCTGAACGCAAATCAAAAATCAAAGATGGCTACCATAGCTTAAAATAAAAAAAATTACTATAGCTCATTGATTTGTTGCCATGTTACGCTGATATGGTGGTAGCTGAGAGCAAACTCGAACTGTCAAATCAATCATTTAAAATGACCGATATGTTTCAGTCCCCATCAAAGTTTCTCCAGAAAATGTCTAGTTGCTTTTATCACTCGTGTTTTTGGAAGAAAAGTTGTTCTGAACTAAAGCATTTCAAAGAACACAAACAGGTTTTGGGTGTATAGATTTGTAGGTTACATATTTGAGAGGAGAGGTCTTGAACGATTCATTCAGAGCAGTCAAGTCAGTGAGGAAATCTACAAAACACAATAATGAACAGAAAAAGGAGAACAGACGAAAAAACATTGTCATCCCTTATGTTGCTGGAGTGTCAGAGAATTTCAGAAGGATTTTCAACAAACACAACATCCCAGTACAGTACATTTCAAACCCAGTAGGACTCTCAGACAGAGGCTGGTGCACCCAAAGGACAAAACGCCCACACACAGAGTGGTGTAGTGTCCAGTGCAGCGAGGACTGTCCAGACCTCTACATTGGAGAAACTAAACAACCCATCCACAGAAGAATGTCCCAACATAGGAGAGCCTCCTCCTCTGGACAAAACTCAGCTGTTCACCTCCACCTCACGGACAAGGGTCACTCATTTGAGGACCAGAATGTACATATTTTGGACAGAGAGCACAGGTGGTTTGAGTGGGGGGTGAAGAAAGCGGTTCATGTAAAACGAGAGAAACCATCTTTAAACAGAAGAGGAGGACTCCATTTCCAACTTTCTAAAACTGTGGCTGTGTCTCAATTCAGGGGCTGCATCCTCATGAGGACCCAGCCTAGCTGGGCCGAGTAGGCCACGCACTCACAAGGCCGGGTGGGCTTGACGAAACTGCTGAAATGGGACGGTCTAGCCTTCAGGTTTGCCGGCCTTGAAGTGGGTGGGGCGTTCTCTTGAAATGGGTGGGAAGTTCTTGTGTGCGCGCTTGGTGTGTGTGTGTGGAAAGAGAAGGGACGCCGCTAAAATATATTACTAAGCTGAATACATGTATATATAGTGTTTCTGAGTTTACTGTTTGTTAAGAACTGATTACAAATCAGCTTATTTTACACGTGCGTAGCAAGGATTTTCTGAGGGGCGATCTGTTAAAACCCAGAGTAAAAAAATGAGGACTGAGATTAAAAAGAAGGAGTTTGTGAAACTCCTTCTTTTTTTTTATCCAATAAAAGACAAACGTAAGATAAGTTTTAACCGTACCGAGTGAGATTCGAACCAGCTTCGAGAAAAGTATCTCTGCGCCAATCGTGGGATGCTTAACCAATTGAGCTACTGGACAACTTGCTTTTCATAGGTCCACTCTGAGTTTTAACAGATCGCCCCTCAGAAAATCCTTGAACGCACGTGTAAAATAATCTGATTTGTAATCAGTTCTTCAAAAACAGTAAACTCAGAAACACTAATATATATTCAGCTAACACATTTTTTTTTGTCGTTTCTGTAGTTAAATTTTAATGAGATATATTCGCGCTGAGGTTGTTTGAGATGACTAAATAAAGGTTGAATGAATATTCGCGCTGAGGTTGTTGTCAGAACGAGCTGATGACTCAACAACACGCAGCAGCCCCGACCCTGCACGCAGAAAGTCCCCCCCCCCCGCGAAATCTCTGCTGGCGCTATGAATTCTGGGATAGCCTCCGTCTTGAAGGTTCCACGGATGCATCCTTCGATTTCGGCAGGAAGTAGGCCGCATTCCTCGGCCGCATGAGGAGGAGTCTTCGAATTGGGACAGTCCTCCGCGCGGGGCAATGACGTATGCGGCCGACAAATGCGCACTCATGAGGATGCAGCCCCTGAATTGAGACACAGCCATATACATAGTTCCCAGACACGCCCCCATACCGGCTTCCGCACCACATCTGAAGGCAGAGAAGGCAAAATGGCGAACTAGCAGAGCAAATTATACGGACAAAAACACGAGCTACCACAGCTTCACCAAGGAACAAGAGCAAACTGGCAGTGGTCGAGTTAAATGAGTTTGAGAAAGAAATCATGGCAGACGAATCAGACAACTTGTCACAAAGTAGTTACTCCGATATCATTAATTATTTAATTACTACAAAGAGCGCACACCGGCTTCACAGCGCAGAGCTTCACAGCTTTAAATCCAAAAAAGATGTGTAAACTGTCTCAATCATATCTAACCAGCTAAAAAAAGGTTTAACTAAAATAACACACAGCCAACACAAACAGTCCAGGCTGAACACGGACCAGAACCAGCACTTGAGTGTTACCGTGTTGGAAGTTAGCCTGTTGTTAGCACTGGAGCGGAGAGTCCCTCCAGCTCAGGTCGGACGGCGTGGATCCGTCGCGGCCGCGGGGGCACGTCCCATGGGACCGACGCGTCGCCCGCACGACTTGGCTCCCGTCCTCCTTCTCCAACTGGGACGGTCTCCCCGCCGGTCCCGGTGGACCGTGAGGAGGCCGTTGTCCGTTAGCGAGATGCTAAGCTAGCCACAGCATGCTGTCGCTAAATAAAAAATAAATAAAAAACACAGCTCTAACACACAGACAGTTGTACTCTAACATTGTTTCACAAAATGATTTATGTAGAATATTTTGTTTACCGGCCAAAAGCACGATGTCTTCTGAGCAGATCCAAGCAGAGATGGGGCGGTTTTGAGTTTCTCCGATGAAATAAATCCTTCACGTTTACTTTTTTTTTGATTAAGTGAAACCTGCGCGTTGCCCAAACGTCTACCCGACTGGAACACCCACTGACACAACACGAAGTAACCATTGCAATTAATTAGAAATTAACAAAAAAAACAACGTGAAAAATGGACATCCAGTAGAACGCGCTCCAAATGCTGCTTTGCCTACCTGTGGGAGGGTCAAACAGGACAACCCACAGATGTGACGTCACATGGGAACTATGTATCGTGCAGCCCTGGGGCTGATTCCCAGGCGTCTCACACCTGATGGGAACAGAGAAGCCTCGTTTGTGAATTAGACTTTGAGAGGCCTTTGCTGTTGAGATGTGAGGTGTGATTTGTCAATTTACACACAGTAGGTTTTTGTGTGTCTTAGGATGTGTGTGTGTGTTATCTCGGGTATGTGTGTACGTTATCTTAGCCTTCAATTTACATAGGTATGTGTGTGTGTGTCAGCTCAGCATTTATAACCTTAAGGCTGGTTTATACTTCTTGTTGCACGTCTTTTACCCCCCGTTGAGTGAAAAAAAGTTGAGCAACTTCCGTCTGCACTCCCGCTGCGATCCCCCGGTGACAGCTGTCTTGTACATGGCCCCCAGTCATCACTGCGAGACGCGGAGGATGCGGCTCAGAGCGTGTGATTGGTTCAAAGTTTGTGGGTGTTTTTTGTTTGGATGTCAATATATGGTGTATCACACCGCTACCCGCTACTCTTCCAGAAGCCGGTTTTTGTTTTTGCTTTGCCATGGATAGTTTTGAAGAGAAACTCGCCGAGGCGGGACCAATCCAGTTCCTCCATTATACCTGTCTTTGCAGTGGCTGGACACATACATTAAACACCGGGGGACGACTACAAACATTACAACAGCCGACATAACTGACTCACAAATCGAGGTAATGGAGCCTATCATTATGTGGTGAGATGGTGTTCCACTTCCCCCTCCCTTCTACTCTGTGCACCTGCTGCAGCTAGATGAGCATCAGGTGTAACTAGATGAGCAACATTGATTAGTGGGCGGGGCAGACTCCCTTGTAGCTGGGCAGGCTGCTATGGGGTGCGTGTGTCTTTGTTTCCCTCCCTGCTGCTCCAGTGGCTGCTTCATTCTGCTGGTGCTCTTGGTCTGCTCGTCTGAGATCGTAAGTGCCAGCTTCTTGAATTAATGACTGGGATCATGGTTGGGTTTGTGGGTGTCACACCTGTCCATTTCTGCAGTGTTGCTCTGCTGGCATTGCCGGCTGGGTCGGGATTGTTGTGGCGTGCGGTTGGGCCCTCGCTGCTGACCTGCTTCCTCCCTGGTTTGGCTGTGTTTGCACCTCTGGGTAAGTACCTGCAATTTATATTTTAATTATTTTCATGAATCCACAATAATGGGTTCTCTGTTTCAGGCACCTGATTTTGCTGCTTGGAGCTGCAGTGCAGTGGACGCTCTGCTGTTTTGTCTTCTCTTGTCTTGTTTGTCTTGTCCTGTATTTCTAGGGTGTTTGGACGCTTTCAACAAGACCTGTACTGATGGGCAGGTTGTAGGAATGTGCGATATGGCCTAAAATTCGTATCACGATATGTATTGTGAAGGGTGGCGATAACGATATATATCGCAATATGTTTTTGGTATAAAACTTGCAATAGGAAAAAAAAAGCATAGGGTGTCCTTTTGCCATAATTTATTTTGAAAACTTCTATACCACAAAATAATCTCTATTAAGAAAATTTCACTATAGGTCCAGAGAGTTTTTAAATAATTAACAACTCAAGCATTAGGCTTCTTTCTTGTAGTGCAAAACAGTGCAAAATATATATTGTGTAGTTTTAGCCATAAGTTTTAAACTAAAGAATACTGTATGTTGTTAACTCTTAACAGTTTCCAGTATTTTCACTTAAGAAATGAACAGCAACAGAGCAGCATTTTACACTGAAACACTTCACCCTCCAACCTTCTAATGAACGTCTCCTTCAGCTTTAAGGAGAGCTGACAAGGCAACCAGTTTCCTCTGTGGCAGTAAAACCACACAACACAGCGTTCTGTTCACAGATCAGAGGGCAGGTTTCTCTAAAGCTGACCAACGCTTTACTTTAACTTTCGACAAAAAAACTAAACAAAAAACTTTCGACGGAACGCAGCGTTTTGCGCATGCGTCCGAATATGGCAACACTACGGCAAGCCGGAGGTAGTTAGCTTTTAGCTTCGATACATAGCACTCGAAGAAAATACTTTAAAACCACTTACGCACAGTTTTCAACACAAAAAAAAGTATCGGATCAGAGGGCAGGTTTCTCTAAAGCTGACCAAAGCTTACTTTAACTTTCGACAAAAAAAAAAAAAAAAACTTTCGACGGAACGCAGCGTTTTGCGCATGCGTCCGAATATGGCAACACTACGGCAAGCCGGACGTAGTTAGCTTTTAGCTTCGATACATAGCACTCGAAGAAAATACTTTAAAACCACTTACGCACAGTTTTCAACACAAAAAAAAGTATTGATTAACTCTGACAACTCTGATTGTACACTTCAACACCACTTATGCACAGTTTTAAACAAAAAAAAGTTAAGATTAAATCGGACAACTCTGATTTTCTGCGGTTAGCCGGTAGAAGACAGATCTCTATCGTAGGCTAAATTTCTATCGTTTCTACCGTGTACCGGTTATATCGCGCATCCCTAGCAGGTTGTGTGGGTAGAGCATTGCTTCTCTGACCCCGTTGAACAGAGCATCTGGACGACAACGACTGAGGATGGTTTAAAGTGTCCGCCATTATTCCTGAGTCTTCCTGTTTTTACAAGGACCGAGTGGTGGACTTGACTCCTTGAGTTTGAGGAAAGAACTCTTTTACAGGAACGGAATGGTGGACATAAAACCTCAGTTTTAAAGAATTGTTTTTATGTGAATTGTGTAAATAAATATTGTAAATTTTCAAGGTCTGTGTTCTGGTGTTTAACTTAAAGGAGCAAGAGCTCCACCTTCTGGTCACAATTATATTAAATCCATTTGTCCTGATAAAACATGCAGTGGGAGTGCGCTTGATGTATGCAGTGGGAGGGAAGAGGGAGGGATTACTATAATGTATCCCCCACGTCTTTTACATGTATAAACACTCAATGCGGTCAGTGACACACACGCAATTAATCATCGCTGGGCCGCAGCCGCACGTCTTGCATGAAGTACAAACAAAGCTTCACTCTCACAGTATGCTCTTAGAATTGAGAAAGCCTTTTGGATGAAAGGTGAAACGTCTTCTGCTACAAATAAAGACCAGTTATTTCTGTATTGAACACCTTTTTTGATTTTGTCATGTCATGGATGACTGAGAATCTTCACCAGCATTCAGAGCAGTTCTGGTTTTCTATGAAAAATGAGAGGTCACTGGTTTGGTCCAAAGCCTCTGGACTCAACATCTGCCCTTGGCTGAGAGGCTGAACCCCACAGGGCTTTTCCTACCAAACGCTTCTTCAAGTTGTAGTTTTTGACCTTGGTTACTATAAATTATTATTCGGCCACCCCGCTCATTGGAGGAAATTATAACTTTAGGCAATGCAAAAACTAGAATGCAGGGTTTCCTCAACTACTTGGGGTGAACAGTTTATATGGTGGTGGCCATTTTGGATTTTGACGTGGTAACACAATTTTTGATAGGAACCTTTGAACACACCAAAATGAAATCAGAACCTCGGTTCTTTTTCAACTTTCCAAGCTCACAAGACAAACCGGACAAACAGAGGGTACCTCCAACTTGCCCTGCTCGCTCCACGATGGGGAACAAAAGCTCTGAGATCAGTCTTTGAATCCTCAATGGACAGGTTGACAGGTGAAGGTTGACGGTGTGATCTGTGGAGGGAGCAGGTGAAATGGCAAGAAGTATTTACAAGCATGAAGTAAAATATTCATATGAAAAATGACACACATAAAAGATCCATGAAGATACAGGACAGACTTTTAACTGCTTTGGTGAAAGACTGAATATTTATGTGCAATATTGTGTGATATTAAACTTTTACCTATCAGTGAGTTCCACTGAGTTATAGCTCTTTTAGTGTTTTATATCACTTTACTGTAATGACCATATTGAACTGAGTTGACTTCTTTGAAAGTCGTAGATACATCCATCAATCACTTTCTGAAAGATTTGTTTACATCTGTCACAAAGTTCATGAGATGTTTCGCCAAGTTGCCTCTGATCATCACGTAACGTTGTTGCACAGTCAGAGGAGCTCAGGATACGTTTTGCAGATGACTCTCATACTCTGACACATTTGTACTGTTTCATTACCGATACTCGGAGTGTTTGAACCCAGGAATTCTCAAGAGACTGAATTAAGGAATTACCACTAAATCTATTTACAATATTTACAATATTAACAATATTTATATTTATAATATTTACAATATTTACAATATTTATAATATTTATAATATTTACAATATTTATAATATTTATAATATATACAATATTCATAATATTTACAACATTTATAATATTAATAATATTTACAATATTTACAATATTTATATATTTACAATATTTACAAAATTTACAATATTTACTATTTTATAATATTTACAATATTTATAATATTTACAATATTTACAATATTTATAATATTTTTCATTCATTCATTCATTCAACCTTTATTTATACAGGCTAGCCTCGTTGAGTCACGGGGACTCATTTACAAGAGGGACCTGTCTCACTCACACCAAACAACCATCCACTCTCACACTCACACCTAGGGTCAATTTAGAGTCACCAATCAGCCTAACACAACATCCTAAACACAACATCCCAGTACATTTCAAACCCAGCAGGACTCTCAGACAGAGGCTGGTCCACCCTAAGGACAGAACCCCCACACACAAACAGAGTGGTGTGGTGTATGCAGTCCAGTGCAGCGAGGTCTGCTCAGAACGTTACATTGGAGAAACGAAGCAGCCTCTTCACAGACGAATGTCCCAACACAGGAGAGCCACCACCTCTGGACAAAACTCCGCTGTTCACCTCCACCTCACGGACAAGGGACACTCATTTGAGGATGAAAATGTGCAAATTTTGGACCGAGAGCACAGATGGTTTGAGAGGGGTGTTAAGGAAGCTTTGTATGTTAAGAGAGAAAAACCTTCTCTTAACAGAGGAGGAGGTCTGAGATTTCAACTTTCCAAGACTTACAACTCAGTTTTGGGGCTGATTCCCAAGCTTTTTACACCGGATGGGAATAGAGGTGTCTTGTCTATGAATTAGACTAGCAATTTTTTTTTATTTTTTTTTACCTCTGTTGTTGGGCTGTGAGGTGTTTTTATCAATTTACATACATTTGTGTGTCTTCTGTCAGAGACTTCAAGGGAACCCCCTACTGTTAAGGTGTGATCTGTCAATTTACATGTATGTGTTACCTCAGCTTGCAACCAACATATGTTGGTGCGTGACTCCTTTTGCAAATCCACGTGCACACAGTCTGGTTTTGTCAGATTTCAACTTTCTAAAACTTATGGTGCGGACCTGCAGCTGTTTTCCAAGACGCATCCCACCTGATGAGAACAGAGGAGCCTCACTTGTGAATTAGATTAACAAAGACTTTGACAGGTCCCTGGTATCAATGTGTGAAGTGTTTTTTGTCAATTTACATACAGTAGGATGTGTGTGTGCTTTCTGTAAGCTCTGCTTTTTCACACAAGCTGTGTTTCCATCCATTTTCATTTCGTATTTTGAGCTACCTCGCAAATATGTAAATACAAATTAATGCAGATCAGAAGTGTTTCCATCTGCTGGCTTGAAGCGCTTCTACCAAGCCGCGCACAGCGTCATTACGTCAGACGTCAGCGTCATTACGTCAGACGTCAGCACTGCGCATGTCTACAGTAAACAGGAAGTAGCGGTTGAAAACTGAACCCGGCCACACATCTCGTCAAAATCGAGAGAATATTTCAGGTACGTGTTGCTATCGGGCGAGTTGTATTTATTCTGTCATGCCAACTAGTTTTAGCGATGTTACATGTTGTCCGGAGCGGAAACAGCTGAACGTCACGTGACGTGAATTTTCGCTACGTCAGAAATGAGTCGGAAAATGTGTTTCCATTTGTCGTTTAGCGCATCTCAAATCCCAAAAACCACCTCAAGCGAGCGTAAAAACTTTTTAGCGTAATTCAGGAAGTAACCTCGCAATTTGCCGTTTCCATTAAGCTTTTCTGCTGCGCTATTTCAAATTGCGCAGCTAGAAACCTTGATGGAAACACGGCTACAGTGAACTTTGAATGGGTCACAGGCACGTGTTATCCCAAATATGTGTGTGTGTTAGCTTCCAATTTACCTAGTTTGGTGTGTATCAGTGGCCCAGCTTGCTTATAACTTCTCTCCCTCTCACAGTCTTCAAAGAATTGAGAAAGCTTATCGGATGATGAGCGAAACGTCTTCTGTTACAAATAAAGTCCAGTTGATCTCGAATTGAACGCCTTTTTGATTTATCATGTCCTGGAGTCTGGACGACTGAGAATCTTCACCAGCATAAATCAGCCTAACATGCATGTTTTTTGGTCTGTGGGAGGAAACCGGAGTACCCGGAGGAAACCCACGCATGCACGGGGAGAACATGCAAACTCCACCCAGAAAGGCCCCGGACCTGGATTTGAACCGGAAACATTCTCGCTGAGAGGCAGAAGCTCTACCAGTTGTGCCACCATGCTGCCCATTTACAATATTTACAATATTTACAATATTTGTAATATTTATAATATATACAATATTCATAATATTTACAACATTTATAATATTTCAAATATTAATAATATTTACAATATTTACAATATTTATATATTTACAATATTTACAAAATTTCCAATATTTACAATATTTACAATATTTACAATATTTATAATATTTACAATATTTACAATATTTATAATATTTACAATATTTACAATATATAAAGGGGCTGACTTGGGAGGAAACGGGTAAGCATCTGTGGCAGCAGAAAGTAGATGGTTAGGGTTTGCTTTAAGGCAGAAGATCCTCTGGAAGGTTTGGACATAAAAACAGGAGGATTACTCGGGCTGTAGGTGTTCAGATGTGGAGAGGAATGTAAGGTTCCAGGTTCCTGCAAGGTGATGGTATAGTTGAGATTCACAGGTTGGTGAAGGAGAGTGGCAGGTTGAAGGATGTCGAGGTACTGAGGAATCTTTCCAATTGCACGTCTGTGTGAAGAGGATTGCTTTTAGGGTGAAGGTCCAAGAAAGACTGGAGGATGAAGGCAAGTCTCAGACTTGAAGAGCACATGAACAGATTCTCATTGGTGAGGAGCACAAGGGAAATTGGAAGATCTCTGGCCTCTCACATGAATGCACAAGTAGACAATGTCTCAGCCTCATCATCTGGCAGCTTTGGTCCTTAAATACGACAAGGTGGCTCATTAGAAGAACGAGCCACAGCTGAGGAGGAGCCCTCCTCCCTGCCACTCGAGAGCTGCAAAAGGTGATGTGAACACAACACTGGAATGTCTACTGGCTCAGTCCATGGTGGAGTCTGACAGTTTTCATAGACATATGCATTACATGCAGCGTCCCCTCAGCGAGGACTGAACTACACAAAAGGGCCTTCTCCTACTCCGCTCCTGTTTCCTGGAATCTCTTGTAAAAAGATCTGAAGCTCTCGACCTTGACCTCTGTAAGTGGCTTCAAACATCTGATAAGTTCATGGCAAGAACCAATGCAGACATAGTTTTCGACACCACTTTACAATGGAGCTGTTTTTTGTTGTTGTTTTTTTTAAATATCATTTTCTTTCATTTATTTTTCCTAATTTATAGGCTTCATTTTATGACTGTCCACTGTTGTCATCAGTCTTTGTTTAATAATAATAATAATAATAATTTGTCACATTTGTCATCTGTGTATGTTCCCATACTTGACAGATGAAATTGGTCTTCTGCATTTAACCCAACCACCACCAGGTGGTGCAGCGAGCAGCGTAGTCGCGCTCGGGGAGCTGGAGAATTAGATGTGCACTCATAGACACCCCAAGGTGTGTAGTGGCCGGGGCCGGGGCGCGAACTCGCGTCCTTCGGGTCCCAAGTCAAAAGCCCTGCCACTACACCAACTCAGGTCTCTCTTGTAAATGAGTCCTTGAGGCTCAATGGCCCTCATGCACGAAAATGTTCGTATTTTTATCCTAAATTTCTCCTACTTTTGTTCGTACGAAGCGTTCGTACGAACATGCCACGTCAGATCCAACAAAGTCTTCTATCATGAGGAAACGTGTGTAAATGCAGTGCGTATATTTAATGAATCCCACCTGTCCTAAACAGCTGCGCGTGCACGCGTGAAGGTTATTTACATAATTCCCACCCCTCAAAACACCATATAAGGCCACAGCTTCCTGCTGTCAGACAGCAGGAAGTGTCCATTCATTCAAACTCATGAAGTAAAAGGAGGAACTTCACGCGTTCGGAGATCTGCTCTCAGTCGCGCTGTGGCTACCCCCCCCCCCCCCGCAGGTGTCGGATGGTCAAATATTTTTAATGTTAGTGTAAACAACTGTGTAGTTTCACTTATTCAGAAGAGCCGTGGCGCACCGCTGCCCCCCACCCCCCCGCAAGTGTCGGATGTGTTTTTCAACAGAAGCATTTTAAAATGTCTCGAAACTACAGTTAACATCATATTAATATTGTAGTGCATATGTTTTGTCTCCCGTGGGTCGTACAGTATCAGAAATCAAGAATAAATGGTTTGATCTGAAAATGGCTTCAAACAAACATCTCGCCGCAGCACGGACAGGAGGTGGTCAGGAGGTGGTCAAGGATTGACCACCTCCTGTCATGTTGGCACGCGTCTTGCTGCGCAAGGAGGTGGTCAAGACGCGTGCCAACATGACAGGAGGTGGTCAAGGATTGACCACCTCCTGTCATGTTGGCACGCGTCTTGCTGCGCAAGGAGGTGGTCAAGACGCGTGCCAACATGACAGGAGGTGGTCGTCTTGCTGCGCAAGGAGGTGGTCAAGACGCGTGCCAACATGACAGGAGGTGGTCAAGGATTGACCACCTCCTGTCATGTTGGCACGCGTCTTGCTGCGCAAGGAGGTGGTCAAGACGCGTGCCAACATGACAGGAGGTGGTCAGGAGATGGATGGACAATAAATGCCACGCTGCAAGATGCGTGCCAACATGTTTTGCAGCACAAATGATGCGCGCACCTCCTGCTCATCGCGCACCTCCTGGTCAGGGCGCAACCACATTCTGCAGGTTATATTTCGAATCAGATATAATAATCAATTGCTCCGATGGTGTTTGGCACAAGATCAGTCTTAATTCGTACTTGTTCTGCGGCGGTGTGGGGATTTTATGTACCTGGGTGTTAATATGAGGAGCGGCTTTGATGACCAAGGGGAGCGCACGGCCTGCGCGACACACCAGACAAATTAAACTTAAAATTATAATTCTAATTCAAACAGAATAACCTATTGTCAAGAATAATTATGGTGCGTGATTTTTTTAAACCCAAAATATTTTCTAAATAACGAAATATGAAGTTATTCGTGCAGAAGATCCGTCTGGATGACAGTAGACTGACGCTCCTAAATTATACGACAGGTCCGGACCACTCGTAAATTTTGTTCGTATCTGAAGAAAATCGTAGGATACGAAAACATTGTTGAATGCCACAAATGATCCTAAATCACTCGTACGCACAGTGTAAGAACAAATCTGTGCGTACGAATGGTTCGTGCATGAGGGCCAATGAGACCAACCTGTATAAATAAAGGTTGAATGAATAGGGGAGGCTAGAGTGAGGACACGTGGCCTGGCCAAGAAAATGACATGGAAGATGTTGTGGATCTGAAAGTGCTTCTGGTGATTCCCTTCTTTACTGACACAAGCAGTAGCTTGACTCAACAACCTCATGAACACCTCCATGATCTCCTTAATGTGTTCTTGTCGTGCTAACAGACAGACTTGAATAAAACAGGTTGTAAAGAAAACTCTTCTGGGGTCCTTCAGCTGTTGACATATTCGTTGGGGTTTACTGGGGGCAGCTGTGGCTGAGTAGAGCAGTCATCCTTTAATAGGAGTGTTGTGGGTTCGATTCCACCAGCAGTCACATGCTGAAGTGTCCTTGGGCAAGACTGTTATGCACCCCGGGGTTTTCATACATTTTAGGCCCCACTAATGTATTGTTTATGTTGGCTGTCTCTTGTTGAACGCACCCTCTTATTTTACTCAGCTTGTTTTAATCAAGCATAATTAGTCAGCGCTGATGTTCACCTGCAGATCCTGCCTATAAAACATTCAGGCTGAGCTCTACACAGTGTGGAGGCTTGTTGAATCAAGTAGAGGCTTGTTGGAAGCAAATGGTAGTTAGTAGAAGCCAGCAAAGGTTTGTTGGAACCAGCTGAAGAAACACTACAGGTAACTAAGTGCTAAGGGCAGCCGCTGAGCTGTGTTATGTGAACACAGGGAGATCTCCACCCTCCCTGACTGTTTTTGGTTTGCTCCTGTGGGAGTTGTAGATGAGCAGATGCGCTTGTGAGGACTCTTAGTTGTTTAATTGTGCGTGTTGAGCACTTTGAATGCTTGTGGAAGCTCTAGCCTTGACTAAAGTTGAGGAGCTAAGCCACTGTGGCCCGAGTGAGTGTCTTAGGACACTGGGAGCTGTTTTTGTGAAGCTGTCTGAGAGGGGGCAGCTGTTGTGAACAGTAAGGGACTGTTCTTCTTTCATTATTTTGAACTTTGACGACCTGGTGAGTGTTGGTAGTCCTATTATCATTTTTATTTGTTTAGAGGGACTTTTTGTGAGGCAGATCGTCACTTGGGGGACTTTGACGGCCCTGTACAGGGTTGGGTCTGCCTGGGTGGCGTTGTTTTCCTTTTGACCAGACTCACCGGTCCAACTTTCTGTTGACACTTTCAATTTTTAATTTTCTTTATTCCTTTGGACGCTGAACCAGAAGAGGACGCTCCAGACCTGGTGGGAGAAACCTGGGAGGACCTCGCCTGCCTAGAGTTGCTTAGTTTTAGTTCAATAACATTTTTATTTAATTCCTTTTCTGTGTCCAGTGTCCATTGAATATGTTTTGGCTTTTCCAGTCATAACAAAGACACTGAACCCCTCACTGCCTCTGAAGTGTGTCCCATCGGTGTATGAATGTGATCTAAAGCATCAGTCTCTACAGATTCAGATGAGCTTAGTACACATGTAGTAGAATGCACTGACTGTGTTGTAAAGAGCTTCGAGTGGCTTGGTAATAGAAAGGAGCTGTATAAGTACAGTTCATTTACCATTTACAGTTAGTAACTACCACAGACAGTTTGGGCAGTGGTCGTTGTGGACAACGGTTAAATGGTCCAAATGAACCACACTTATTATAAAACTTACAGACAGGACATTGGATCTTGGTTTCTACCGTTGGTAAGAACTTTAATCCATTTCAACACAATCTGCAGGCATCCTTAGATACTTTTTACTAATTGTCTGTCATAGCGTGAATGTTATACAGTGCCTTGAGACGATGTCTGTTGGGACTTGGATCTATATAAATAAAACAAATTAAATTGAAATCCTTTGTGTGAGCTTGTCTTCACAGAACCCAGTCTGAAATCAACCTAACTTCTGTTGTGTTTTTGTTCTTTTGATCTGTTCCTCCTGCGGTTTTCAGACCAAATGCAATCAAACGGAGCTACAAAAGGCAGTCATTCTGCTCTCGTGCTGCACCGTCACACCGCCTCCGAGTACACAATGGGTTCAGAAGACCCAGCCGGAGCCAGTTACTCAGAAACATTTGACTAACAACATGAACATTCATCCCAGCAGGACGCCACCTGGAAATTGGGCTCATAGCGGGTGTGCTGCACTCCCCTCCGGTACTCAGTGTGGAAACGAGGGGGATCATCATTACGACATCAAATTGGATTGTAAAAAGAGCTGGAAGGGATCTGCGACTGCAGCTTTCACGGCACTTTGTACAGAAATCTGCAGTTTGACAGACGGAATTAGAGCCCAACACGGGGGAGGATTAAAGTCATGCAAATCACGAGGCGATGCCGTAATGAAGGGGGAGATTGTCAGACAAAAGGCTGCGCCCAGAGAAGCAGAGCTGACGTCGAAAGCTAAACAGATGTAAACCTATAAAACGAGGAACAAAGACACGTGAAGACAGGAAGTTCTGAAGGGCCTCGTTAGTGATCCATTCAG
>JBBPBX010003581.1:68678-81668 GCA_038048925.1 Garcialebias charrua
ATCTATCATCCATCTATCATCCATCTATCATCCATCCATCTATCATCCATGCATCCATCCATTCATCCATCATCCATCCATCATCCATCTATCATCCATATATCATACATCTATCATCCATCCATCATCCATCTATCATCCATCATCCATCTATCATCCATCAATCATCCATCTATCATCATCCATCATCCATCCATCATCCATCTATCATCATCCATCATCCATCCATCATCGATCTATCATCCATCATCCATCTATCATCCATCTATCTATCATCCATCTATCATCCATCTATCATCCATCATCCATCTATCATCCATCCATCCATCCATCCATCCATCTATCATCTAGCTATCATCCATCAATCTATCATCCATCCATCTATCATCCATCCATCATCCACCCATCATCCAGCATCCATCAATCAATCATCCATCATCCATCTATCATCCATCCATCATCCATCAATCATCCATCCATCCATTTGCCATCCATCCACCATCCATCAAACCTCCCATCCACCTATCCATCCATCATTTGCCATCCATCCACCCATCATCTGTCCATCCACCATCCATCCTTCCACCATCCATTATCCATCATCCATCTATCATCCATCCATTTATCCACCCAACCATCCATCAAACATACACCAATCATCCATCCATCATCAATCCATCATCATCCATACATCCATCATCAATCCATTCACCCATCCATCCATCCATCTATCCATTTATCCATCTACCCTCCATCTATCCATCCTCCCTCCATCAATACAACATCCATCTATCCATCATCCATCCATCCACTATGCACCCATCCATCCATCATCCATCCATCCATCTATCCACCCATCCACAATCCATGCATCATCCATCCATCCATCTATCCATCATTTGCCATCCCTCCATCCATCCATCCACCATCCATCTGTCCACCATCCATCCATCCATCCATCCATCCATCCATCCATCCATTCATCCACACATCCATTCACCATCTATCTGTCCACCATACATCCATCATCCATCCATCAATCCTTTCATCCATCCATTTATCCACCCATCCATCCATCCATCCACACATCAATCCATCATTCATCCATCCATCAATCCTTTCACCCATCCATTTATCCACCAATCCATCCATCCATCCATCCACACACCAATCTATCATTCATCCATCAATCCATCCATCAATCCTTTCATCCATCCATTTATCCACCCATCCATCCATCCATCCACACATCAATCCATCATTCATCCATCCATCAATCCTTTCACCCATCCATCTATCCACATCCATCCATCCATCCACCATCCTTCACTTATATAAGTAGTGGTAGTTGAAGGTTTAGGACAGAAGGGCAGATGTTCCCCATACAGAGGATGTTTAGTCCCTTCAACAAGTACATCTACATTCATCATTCTACATCTGCCTCATAGTCTGCTTCCAGCAAGATGTCTTGACCATCTTGACAGCATCGATTCCCTCATTCCTGCAGACAAATCCTTTTTATGTATGTGAATGTTCCTGTAAAGTGCCCTGAGACAACTTTGTTGTGATTTGGCGTTACAGAAATAAACTGAATTGAATTGAAATTTTGAATTGAAATCCCTAATCTGTTGGTCTGTATCCATTTTTTCATCACATGTGAGCAAGAATCTCAGATACTTGGACTTCTCCTTCTTGAGGGAGAGTCTCACCTCCTGCCATGGACCGGTTGCGAGGAGCTGAAACTCATCAGCTGTGAACCATACGTGTTGAAGGTTACACATGGAAAGAGAACCAACCCTCCTATCAATGACTACACCTTGAGAACCTGAGGACAGGATCAGAGAAACGGATTAGCCATGAGATCCACCTGCACCTGCATGAGATGAATTCAGAGTTTATGGGCACAGTTCTTACTCTGGCTACATGGACCCAACGTTGGTTGCTTTTCTGGACTCATGACCAGTGATGTCAGTAACGCATTACAAAATAACGCGTTACTCTAGTCGGACCACTTTTAACTATAATCTAACACGTTGCTTTTCAAAATCCAGTAATCAGATTAAAGTTACTTATCAAAATTACTGTGCGTTACTTTTTTTTGTCATTTTCTGTAGTACTGTAATTTAATTTTATTTCCTCAATGCGTCTTGGGTCGGGAGTGATTTTTAAAAAAAGACTCAAGGAGGGACGGTCACTTGCTGTGGCTGTGAAACCTGACACCAGGTTGACAGAACGTAAACACTGAGGTGCTCACGGAGCCTTCAGCAGTAAAGGCCGGCACAGAGCTCCGCGCTGGACCGAGCCCCGCGCCACGCGCGTGCGCTGTGCATGGGGGGTTCGCAGCAGAGCACATCGTGAAGCAGCGTGTGGCTCCAACGTTTTCGCTCCAAATACTTGATGTCATTTGAGCAGAAGCAGGGCGGAGCGTTTAGCTACGGGGACAAATTGAGGTCGCTGATTGGTCATTTGCTGACAGCCTACTGATTTGATTGACAGGTCGGGTCTGAGAAGAATGTCGGAAAAGGCAGAGGGCTGTGCAGCTTTGTTCTGTGTTTATATGTTAATAAAAAAGTCCTAAAAATTAAAATTAAAACAGGGAGCGCTGGTCCTTCAACCCAAACAGCAGACAAGCACACCAGGAAATGTTTAGAACCTGCGCATCCACGTTGGACATGAGTTTAGTTCACTCGTGACAAGTTCATTCATTCCTCCTCATCGGAGGAGGAAGTGAATGGTGACCGCTTCAAGCGATCACTTGACTTTTGGCAAAAAAACAAAAGAAAAGGCCCGATCAGCGATGAAGAAGAGGAATTTAATTCATTTGTGTGTCACACAAAACAGTCCGCCACCAGGGCAGTTTATTGTGAGACACCGCGCGCGCGTGAGCGGTCGTAAAATTTGAGCTTGGCGCGTTCGCGCGAGCGTTCAAAGGCTTGTGCAAGCGGAGCTCGCACAGCGTGGCGCCGCGTGGCCTCGCGCTAGCGCGGAGCTCTGCCTCGCCCTTAACAATGGAGCGAGGAGGAAGTGTTGTCTAGCTTCAAAAACACGGTAAAAACAATTATTTGTTTGCTGAAAATTATAGCAAAGATGTGTCTGAGCTTAACCTTTCCTGAATAAATTCACAAAATGGTCAATGATCAGCTGGATTAACAAAAGTAGTTTGCTATGTGCACGCGCGCGGGTGGGACGGCTTCATTTCTTTAAAATTTAGCAAAATAAACACAATATATTTGTTAGCTGACATTATAGCACAAGTGTTCCTGAGCTTAACCGGTCCTTAATAAATTCATGTAATGGTCAAATTTGCTGGATTTAAATTGTTTCGCTTTGACGTCTTCCAAACGGTCGCAAAAATAAATTATAAATAAATCAAGATTTAGCTCAAACATCTCCTACAGTAGCCTGGCCCTCGCCTTCCTGCACAGCTCCGCTCAATTCTCATTTCCCTTCACTGCACAGTCTGGGACTTCTGCCATAGACAATGATTTCTCCGGTAGATTTTTGACCGGACCAATCAGAGAACAGAAGGGGCGGAGTTTTTGGCCCCTAACCCACGCCCCCACCTGTCCCAGCGCAGCCAGCGAGCAGTCGCATGTTCTCATTCAAAGCGATGCAAAGCGATGCAGGACTGTTTTATATGTGATACAAATTTATTAATTTCCCCTTCTTAATCCCTTATCTGGAGTTTTCTTTTGTTTTTTTGGCCAAAAGTCAAGTTATCGCTCCCTCCTCCCTCCTCCTCCTCCTCCTCTCCGCTGAGTGCCACCTGTCCCAGCGCAGCCAGAGCCAGCGCGCAGCCGCATGTTCTCATTCAAAGCGATGCAAAGCGATGCAGGACTGTTTTATATTTGACACAAATGTGTTAAATTCCCCTTCTTAATCTCTTATCTGGAGTTTTATTTTGTTTTTTTGCCAAAAGTCAAGTGATCGCTCTCCTCCTCCTCTCTCTCCGGCGCCGCTGCTGTGCAAAGAATAAGGAAATGACTGAGGTTGTCACGAGAGAATTAAAATAGGGTTTTACGTTGCTGCCCGAGTCCCTGCATATTTTCTGGTCTTCTGGACCAGCGCTACATGGTTTTATTTAATTTTTTTCAAACGTTATAAACACAGAATGCAGGCAGCGAGAGAAAATTCAGCAGGAGGCGGAGCAGATGTCAAGTTCGGCAGAGCTCTGAGGGGGAGGGAGCAGAATGCTTTACCTGTTCAAAATTTTTCTAAGATCCAATTGTTTTGTTCCTCAGGCAGAGGCCACGCCTCCAGCAAGAATCGTTTTTCAATGGACAAGTCCCAGACCCTTGTCTGAAGCAAAGTGAAGGACAAGGGTCTGGCTTTAACCAGGCTACTCCTACAGCTAAACAGTTGTACATATATATCCAGTTATTACTTTCTGTAAGTTTCATCAAAATCTGTTGTATGGTTCTGGAGATATTTTTCTAACAAACACTAGTTCAGACATCCATAGTTCAGGAGGCCGGGCTGCAACAGAGTGAGTCCGAGCAGAGGAGGCTTTTTTCGGACACATGAGCTGGGAACAGTCGGTGGACCCTAGCGGCCGAAACTGGTACTGCTGCCCCTAGCGGCCGAAAGTGGTAATAAAGTAACTTAGTGATCTAACTTAGTTACTTTCCAAATCAAGTAATCAGTAACTTAACTAAGTTACTTTTTGTTAGAGTATTTTAATGTTAATCATCTAAAAACTTTTAACATAATCTAAAAACTTATAACATGAAACAAGTACCTGGTCACTCCCTGAGAAATAGTTGTTTTACACAATACTTGTTTACTGAAATAACAGAAGCACCAAAAGAATGTTTCCTTTGTTTCAAGACTTGTTGTTCCTGAGTTTGGCCAAAACTGACCAAAGCTATTGTGTGAAAACTGTCCGAACCTGTTTTCCTTGTAAACTTCCAACCCACCAAGTGAATAAAAGACTGAGACGACCATTTGCAAAGTGGACTCGTTCTCCGACTTTTTTAGGAGACGTTTCCCCTTTGCAAAGATCTAAATGAAATGCTAACTCTTGTTTCTGGTGTGATCCTTTTAGTAGATATGTTGTTGCAGGGTTTTGAGAAAACCCATCACTTTTCCCAAGACTAATCAGTAACTTAACTAAGTTACCTTTTCAATGCCAACAAGTTAGTTCAGAATAATCCTCCTGCTCACTCATCCAGAGCGATGGTCATACAATATTAATATTTAGAGTTCACCCTCTCTTAATCCTGCACTTTTTTGCATCTCCACACATCTAGTCTTGTTAATCTGAGTCTCTAAAAGATTTTGCATGCAGATGTTTTGTTTCTCAGAGATGCTGCGCAGAGATTAGTACTTAAAGCCCCCCCGCTGTACAAAACAGCATCCATCACTACAGAAAATCAGCCACTAAATCACTCTCCTTGCACCTTAACCAGCTCATGATGTGCGCTGTGAGGAGGCCCGGCTGCTTCCTGCCACATTTCAAAAGAAGCTACGTTCTGTCAGAAACGAGGAGCAGTTCACCTCCTGATTCAATCCAGTTAACATATGCAGCGAGGCCGTGACTCACACATGACTCAGGTCATTACTGGTACTTCCTCCCTTCAGAGCACAAGTGAAGTGATATGAAGTTTCATTTCTGCTGAACAATAGGAAGAGCCGCTGTGCACACGTCCAGGAGGTCTCTGGGTGTCCAGCGTTGTTCTAATGCGAGCTGAGCAGAGCAGCGGGGGCGTACGCCTCATTTAACTCGTCAGGTCCTAATGGACCGAGGAGCTACGACAGCTCAGTTCTGCACGCTCAGAAAGCTTAATCAGCTGTGCACGCACGCACGCTTCGGCACACGCCATGTTCTCCACGTGAAGTGGAAGATTCTGCTGCGACGAAGAGCTGAACTTGTTCCAACGTGTCACCAAAGACCTCAACTTCTGCAAACTGTCGACACATGGAAACGCCAGAGGAACTCCACGAGCCAAAAACAAAACGCATGAAATACAATCAGAAACTGAGAATCTTCACCGACAATCAGAAACAATCAAAACCCAAGAGGTTTCAAAATAAAAGCACCTAAAGAAAAACACACGACTATAGGGGTGCAGGAAAAAAATCGATTTTTTTAAAAGAATCTAGATTCTTAGTCCTGGCGATTCAGAATCGATTCTGAAAGCCCCTAAATTGATTTTTTTTTTTACATTAAAACCCAAAAGATAAATAAAATAAAACCATATCTCATAGTATATGAAAGAATACATAAAATGAAAGGTGGCAGAAAGAAGAATAAATCTTATTTTATCTGCCCCTTTTTTCAAAAACAAAACAAGTTCAAACAATCAATTCAAACAATAATGATCTATATGTAACAGAGCAAAAAACTAACCTAATACTGTACTGGTTATTTAAGTTACAATTTAATGCATTCCTGTATTATTTGTTCCTATTTTTGGTATAAATATCAAACGATGCAAAAAATTTGATACAATAAGGAACCTAAAATTATTGTTTTGAATAAATGTTCTATTTGTTTACATTGTTGTTTAATGTTTTCAGTTTTAAATTATTGTTTTAATGTTCCATTTATTTACATTGTTGTTTATTCTTTTCAACTTGTCAGTTACAAAACTGAAACTAAATTTATGACCATTTTAATAGAAAAATCGTTTCTGTATCGAAAAATCGATTTTTAATCGAATTGTGACACCAAAAATCGGGATCGAATCGATTCTCCAGACACTGAGAGATTCGCACCCCTGCACGACACTGCCTGCAGTGGCAAAGTCTGAACAAAGATTTGTTACAATTTAGACTCTAAAACTGAATAATTGGAGCTAAAAGTAGCAAAAGGCTGACTAAAAGCTGAAAGCAGCTGAATAATAAGCTGAAGTTAGCTTTTATTTTCCTTAGCTTGGAAAGTCAAGCAAAAAGTAGCTTAAGAAGAGAACGAGTGAGCAGCTGAAGCAGAGTTTAACATGAACAACATTTTCTCAATGTGTTCTATAGGATTTTTATAAGTAACATTCAATAATAAAAAACAACAAGTCATCATAGCACACATCTACTAAATGATGGAATTTATTTTGAGACATAAATGTCTTCAAAAGCAGCGTGTGAATGAATGTTTACAGATTCTTCCAGAAGCTTTACATTTTTATTTTATCTTTAAGTTAAAGCGACTGGAGATTCAAGTTTTTGTTGCATTTTATAAATCTTCCCTGAGAACAGGACACAACGTTTTGATCGATTTGTGGGTGAAGGGAAAGCCCGGGTTGTGACCTCCCTGTGAAGAATAAACCAGGAGCACAGTGCTGCAGGTCAGTCCTGCTCCAACTGCATTAATAAATCATCTGATAATGTGATGAATAATCCACGACAGGTCCACTAATACTGCAGCGCCTCAACTTCACATCTTTATTTCATGCGCTGTACGTTCAGTCACTTTAGAGCTCCGCCTTCATCTGCAGGTGAAAAGAATAAAAGCAAAGACGTCACAAAAACTTTATTGGTTTTTGACACCTTCACCCATAAAACACTGCTTTATTACTTTTTATTCATTTATTCTCACCTGATCACTTTAAGTGTTGGTTGAACAGACAACTAAAATTTAAAATGTTCACACAGCCTGATGCTTTAGTAAGTCTTAACCTATAATAACAGTAACAGTTAATAAGTGGTTCGATCTTACTGTCCAGGCTCTGATCTGTTTGTGTGATATTTTCTGTTTCTGTCCCAATTATTGAATTTATTTATGTTTTAAAACATTTTCACACATTTTGCATCGTTATTATTTTAGAAACTCACACATTTAAATGAAAAGTGGAAACGTTTTTATTTTATTTTATTTTAGCCTTCCTAAGACTTGTGTCAAACTTACTTCCTGAGAAAGAAAAAAAAGTTTAAATACAATTTTCCATGAAAAATATTATTCTTTATTACAACCATTGAAATGAGACAACATGCGTCTGATTTACTATCTTTGTGAGGACCCCAAAACATTTTTGTCTCTCCATCTGTTCGATCGTCCATCTATGTTATGAGCATGTTGACTTGAGAAGAGAGGTGCTGACTTTCATTTTGGTGTGTGGGTGCACCTAGGCGTAAAAAAAAGTCCCCTTCCAAAAATTGGATTTCCAAGTCAAAATCCAAGATGGCCACAACCGTATATGAATGTAAACCTACCACTCCTATCATTTGAGGACACAATGCTTTCTAATTTTTATATTGCATATTGTTTTGTTTTGTTTTTTCAAAGGACTGGGATGGTGGAACAATAATCTATGGGGGCCAGGCCCACCATTGGCCACCCCTTGGCTCCACCACTGCACCTGATGGCTGCTCCCTACACTCACCAGGATCTGTCCTCTGCTCTGCCTCACACAATAAAAACCTCCCTCTGATCTTCTCCACAGCGTAACTCCTCCACTTGAACATCCCGTGGAAAAACATTCAGGTTTACTTCATCCTCTGTTCAGGTTTACTTCATCCTCTGTTCAGTCCCAGCGGAGAAAAACACTCGTCTCAAAAACTACAAACATTCAGATCCCTCAGTGACGGGGACATGGATCAGCCACCCCTCTCCAGCTGCTGCACATCAGGAAGGACTGCTGAGCATAAAAGCTCCTGCCAGATGTTCTCCCAGTGCTGGAACATTACTTATCAGGTAACTAGCTGGTAACTACCAGGCAACTAACTGGTAACTAACTGGTAACTAGCTGCTCAGTCTGCTGACTCGGGGTCAACCTTGACTGCAGGACCACTTGGTAACTTTTGGAGTGAGGACCATGTTGCAAAGTGAGGACATCTGACTTATTGTTAAATAAACTGTGCAGCGTCGATGTGGTGGAGGATCAGTGAGGAGATGATCAGCACGTTGACTCAGCAAGTGTGAGGTTTTCACATGTTCCTCACCTGATTCTCTTCTGTTCCTCACCTGATTCTCTTCTGTTCCTCACCTGATTCTCTTCTGTTCCTCACCTGATTCTCTTCTTAATTGTCCACAGGTGTCTTCCTCGTGTCTCATTAGTGATCAGTATTTAGTCTCTGTGACTTCACATGAGGAGGCAGTTGGTTTCCTGAGGCTGCAGTGGCAAGTCCTTGCACATGACGTTAATTGAGCATTGTCCTTCCATGGTGTCATGATTCTGCTGTTCCGCTCCACCTGCTCTCGCACCGAGGGTCCCCTTTGGGGGCCTGGTAAGTTTTTGCTGCCTCACCAGCAGTTCATCCTGTATGATGTCAGTGCAGTTCACTAATTGTCTTTTTGTCTCTTCGAGCCATCTGGTCCTCCTGCTTTGGGTCCATCCTTCCACGCCAGCCGGTCCAGATTCCAGCTTGAACCGGTCCTGGCGTTCCAGCGAGTCCAGCTCCTGCCCGGATCGTGACAGCAAGAAGGTTTCAACTCCTACCTGGACTTGGCATGTTCTCCATACCTGCACGGGTTGGGGACTGTAGTTTCTTCTCTCATTGCAGCAACATGCTTCCATCGTTAACTGATTGTTCTAAAAGTGAAAATGGCAGCTCGTCTTTACGGCTGGAGACCTGAGCAGCTGGAACCTCAGCGCTCACCCAGTCCCTGCAGGGGGTTACGCCAAAAATACACTACATGCGTTACGGCTCCGCTCCGCTCCGACCTCCGCAGCAAATACGCACCCATTATAATCAATTTTACACTGGCTCCGCACGGCGGCGGCGAGCTGCGGAGAGCAGACGGCAGTCCGTCAAAATTAGAAATGTTTCTATTTCTGCCGGACGCCGGAGCTGTGCGGAGTCAACTTTCAAAGATTACGTCGCACCAACAGGAAAAGGAACGAGCACAACTTCCGTATTTCTTCTTCTTCTTCTTCTTTCGGCTTTTCCCTTTTCAGGGGTCGCCACAGCGAGTCATCCTCCTCCACCTCACTCTGTCCTCTGCATCCTCTGTCCTCACTCCAACTACCTCCATGTCCTCTCTAACTGCATCCATATATCTCCTCTTTGGTCTCCCTCTTTGTCTTTTTCCTGGCAGCTGCATTTCTAACATCCTTCTACCAATATACCCACTGTCCCTCCTCTGGACATGTCCAAACCATCTCAGTCTGGCCTCCCTAACTTTATCTCCCAGTTGTTCAACATGTGCTGTACCTCTGATGATCTCATTCCTGATCTTATCCATCCTTGTCACTCCTAAGGAGAACCTCAGCATCTTCATTTCTGCTACTTCCAGTTCTGTCTCCTGTCTTTTTGTCCATGTCTCTGTCTCCAGACCATACAACATAGCTGGTCTCACCACTGTCTTGTAAACTTTTCCTTTGACCTTTGCTGACACCTTTTTGTCACAAATCACTCCTGAAACTTTTCTCCATCCACTCCATCCTGCCTGGACTCTCTTTTTCACCTCTTTACCACATTCCCCATTTTCCTGGACAGTGGACCCCAAGTACTTGAAGTCCTGCACCTTTGTGACCTCTGCTCCTTGTAGCCTCACTGTTCCACTGGCCTCCCTCTCATTCACACACATGTACTCTGTCTTACTACGACTGACTTTCATTCCTCTTCTTTCAAGAGCATACCTCCACCTCTCCAAGTTCTCTTCCACTTGTTCCCTGTTCTCACCACAGATCACAATGTCATCTGCAAACATCATAGTCCATGGGGATTCCTGCCTGACCTCATCTGTTAGTCGGTCCATCACCAGAGCAAACAAGAAGGGGCTCAGAGCCGATCCTTGATGCAATCCCACCTCCACCTTGAAGCTATCTGTCACTCCCACAGCACATCTCACCACTGTCCTGCTGTCCTCATACATGTCCTGCTGTCTTCATACATGTCCTGCTGTCCTCATACATGTCCTGCTGTCCTCATACATGTCCTGTACCAGTCTAACATACTTTTCTGCCACTCCAGATTTCCTCATGCAATACCACACCTCCTCTCTTGGCACCCTGTCATATGCTTTTTCTAAATCCACAAACACACAATGGAGTTCTTTCTGACCCTCTCTGTACTTCTCTATCAACATCCTCAAAGCAAAGATGCATCTGTGGTGCTCTTTCTTGGCATGAAACCATACTGCTGCTCACAGATAGTCACCTCTTGTCTAAGTCTTGCTTCCACAACTCTCTCCCAGATCTTCATTGTGTGGCTCATCAACTTAATTCCCCTGTAGTTGCTACAACTCTGTACATCACCCTTGTTCTTAAAAATGGGAACCAGCACACTTCTTCTCCATTCTTCAGGCATTTTCTCACCCTCAAATATTCCATTAAATATTTGAGTCAAAAACCTCACTGCCATCTCTCCAAGACATTTCCAAACCTCCACTGGTATGTCATCAGGTCCTACTGCCTTCCCCTTCTTCATTCTTTTCAGAGCTTTCCGGACTTCACCCTCACTAATCTTTCCCACTTCCTGGTCCACAGTTTCTATTACCTCCACTCTTCTTTCTCTTTCATTCTCTTCATTCATTAGCTCCTCAAAGTAATCCTTCCATCTTCCCATCACACACTCCTCACTTGTTAGAACATTCCCATTCCCATCTTTAATAAGCCTAACCTGCTGCACATCCTTTCCAGCCTGATCCCTCTGTCTTGCCAATCGGTACAAGTCCTTCTCGCCCTCTTTAGTGTCCAGTCTCCCATATAACTCATTGTACGCCCTCTGCTTTGCTTTAGCTACTTCCCTCTTTGCTCTATGTCCCATCTCCTTATATTCCTGTCTCCTCTCTTCAGTCCTCTCACTGTCATATTTCTTCTTGGCTAATCTCTTTCTTTGAATGGCGTCCTGCACTTCACTATTCCACCACCAGGTTTCCTTATCATCCATTCTCTGTCCAGATGACACACCAAGTACCTTCCTACCTGTCTCTCTAATTACTGTTGCTGTAGTAGCCCAGTCACTTGGAAACTCTTTCTTACCACCCAGAGCCTTTAACAGCTCGTCTCTGAATTTCTCACAACATTCTTCCTTCTTTAGCTTCCACCATTTGGTCTTCTTCTCTGGTTTTACTCTTTTTCTCTTCTTCGCAACAACAGTCATTCTACACACAACCATCCGATGCTGTCTGGCCACGCTCTCCCCTGCTACAACCTTACAGTCTCCAATCTCCCTCAGGTTTCCTCTTCTACACAGAATGTAGTCGACCTGTGTACTCCTTCCTCCACTCTTATAGGTCACTCTATGTTCCTCCCTCTTTTGGAAATAGGTATTGACTATAGCCATTTCCATTCTCTTGGCAAAATCCACCACCATCTGTCCTTCCTGGTTTCTTTCCTTGACACCAAACCTACCCATCACTTCCTCATCCCCTCTGTTTCCTTCACCAACATGTCCATTCAGGTCTGCTCCAATCACCACTCTTTCCTCCCTGGGAATACTCTCTATCACTTCATCCAAATCTTTCCAAAATGTATCTTTCTCCTCCCCATCACATCCAACCTGTGGAGCATAACCACTGACTATGTTTAGCATCAGACCTTCTACTTCTACCTTCAGACACATCACCCTATCTGACACTCTCTTCACCTCTACTACATTCTTTGCCAACTCCTCCTTCAGGACCACCCCTACTCCATTTCTCTTTCTATCCACACCATGGTAAAACAGTTTGAACCCTGCTCCAATACTGCGAGCCTTGCTGCCCTTCCACTTGGTCTCTTGGACACATAAAACATCTACCTTTCTTCTCTGCATCATGTCAGCCAGCTCTCTACCTTTGCCTGTCATTGTCCCCACATTTAGAGTTGCAACCCTCAGTCCTACATTCTTCACTTTCCTCCTCTCCCTCTGTCTCCTGACACGTTTCCCTCCTCGGGGTCTTCGACTAACAGTAGTACAATTTCCGCCGGCACCCTGTTTGTCAACAGCACCGGTGGCGGACGTTGTTAACCCGGGCCTCGACCGATCCGGTATGGTTTCACTTTGATGAACTCGCATTATGGTTTTGGCAAGTGTTTTACATCGGATGCCATTCCTGACACAACCCTCACCATTTACCCGGGCTTGGGACCGGCACAAGAGATACACTGGCTTGTGCTCCCTAGTGGCTGG
>JBBPBX010003582.1:0-21620 GCA_038048925.1 Garcialebias charrua
TTTTCCATAGACAAAGAACCGGAAATGGCTAGCCAAGCAGTCGACCCCCCTGCAGAACAGCCGCGTGTTACTCCGTTCACTGTAGCTTCCAGAGGAAAGATGTCTGTTCAACAAACTGAAGAGTGCCACAGAAAAGTTACGGCGTATATAGTGAAAAAGATGCACCCATTTTCTGATGTGGAGTCACCAGAATTTAGGTTTGTTACCCACAACAAATAACAATATAACTAAACTAATCAACAGTCCACTCTAAGCTAACGTTACAGTATCATGTTTGTTTATATGTTTGCAGGGACATGATGAAAAGCACAAATCCAAAATACACACCACCCACCAGGGATTACCTGTCTAATAAACTAATCCCTTCATGGTATCAAATTGAGAAAGCTAATGTAATCGCAGAGCTCAGTGATGTCTGCTCTGTTGCTCTCACATGTGATGGCTGGAGTAGCATCACACAGGACCATTACCTCACTGTTACAGCACACTACACAGTGGAGGGCAAACTGCAGCAAAAAGTACTAAAAACTAAAGCTGTATACAAAGCTCAGACTGGATGTGTTGTGGCAGAAGAAATCACTGCCATTCTGACAGAGTTTGGCATTTCACACAAAATTGTGGCGATCACTGTTGACAATGCTGCCAATATGGATGTGGCCATTAAACACCTCAAATTTGTTAAATTAGGCTGCTTTGCCCACACACTCAACCTAGCAGCACAAAGTCTGTACTCCCTAAATTCAGTGAGTCAGTGGGTGGCCAAGGTCCGGACCATCGTCGTGTGGATGAAAAGGTGCTCGATGGCAAAGGTGGTTCTCCGGGAGAAGCAAGAACTTTTAAGTAAGAAACACAAAGTATTTGATTACCGTACTTCTTTTAAATAATACCTCCTAGGTTGAAAAATATCTGCTAAATTACTGTAAACTACTATTCTTGTTTCTTTCAGAGCTGCCCCAACACTCACTCATTCTAGATGTGAGAACACGCTGGAATTCGCTGTATTTAATGCTGGAGAGGTTCATAGAGCAGTACCCTGCAATTCAAGCAGCCAGCTTGGATCTTCGGCTGAGAAAGAACATGGAAAGAGACAGGTAAAAAGATGAGATGGATATGAATTTAATTTGTTAGGGGTTTTGAGGAAGGAAATTTTTCTAACACTAGTCTATGTGTTCGCTGTTTTTTTTTTTTCTTCATACAGGCTTGCTCGGCTGAATCAGGAGGATTTTCATAAGGCAGAAGACTTCATCAATCTGATGAAAGTTCTCTACACGTCCACCCTCTGCGTGTCTTCAGAAAAGAGCGCCACGTGCGGTCAGATACTGCCCATTCTCCAAAAGCTTGAGGCACATCTGACGGTGAAAGAAGGAGACACGGTGTTTGTATCCAACCTTAAAAAACAGGTTTGGGCAAACCTATCCAAGCGCTACCAGGTAAGTGACTGAGGTAGACAGCTAGAAAGAAATGAATGAAGAATAAAAACATCTTTGTTCCTGTGGCTTGATCTAACATTTTAGTAATGTGTTTTGCAGAATGATGAGATCAGACATTTCCTCAAAGTGGCCACTGCGTTGGATCCACGCTTTAAACAAAGGATGGATGACTGTGTCTGGGACCAGGTCCATAAAAAGCTGATGGAGCAGGTGACGTGTTATTCATGCACAAGTGTCCTTTTCAGCTATTAAAATCTGAAATCTAAATGATAGTTATGTTCTTTGTAGTCAACAGAGGAAGACTGTGGAGATAATGGGGCCACTAACACCGAGGAAGTGGAGAACGAGGAGAACGAGGAGGAGAGTGTACCGGTAAGTGTATGATAGCAGAAATTGTATAGTTCTACATTTTTATAATGATCACACACATTTAATGGATGTTTCCCTTTTTAGTGATAATACTTATGATATGAACCTGTTGTTTGTTTAGGAACCGCCCCCCTGCAAACTGCCTAGAAAGACGCCACTGGAGGAGCTCTTTGCAGAGGAAGAGGCACAGAAAGTGGTGTCACAGCAGAGCTCCATGTCCATTCAGGCGCAAGTGGAGAAGGAGCTGCAGACGTACCGAAAAATTCCACAGGCCAGTATGTCTGAGGATCCTGCTGCATGGTGGTGGTACCAAAGAAAGACTTACCCGCTGCTGTCAGGTCTTGCACGTTCATATTTGTGCGTACAAGCTTCATCCACTCCCAGTGAACGTGTGTTCTCCACTGCAGGAGACACAATCTGTCCAGAACGCTCTCGCATACTGCCTGAGAAGGCAGACATGATAGTTTTTCTAAACAAGAACTGTTTCTAATTTTGTACTGTGCTGCTAATCTGGATTGGAGCTCAGGGAAGGTTTACATAGCTGGCTGCAGCATCACATGCTACACATGTGAAAATGTTTTTATTTTTTATTTGCACAAGTTTAGCCCATGAAGGGGAGCTCAGGAACATGTTTACACAGCTGGCTGCAGCATCACATGCTACACATGTGAATATGTTTTTATTTTTTGTTATTTGCACAAGTTTAGCCCATGAAGGGGAGCTCAGGAACATGTTTACACAGCTGGCTGCAGCATCACATGCTACACATGTGAATATGTTTTTATTTTTTGTTATTTGCACAAGTTTAGCCCATGAAGGGGAGCTCAGGAACATGTTTACACAGCTGGCTGCAGCATCACATGCTACACATGTGAATATGTTTTTATTTTTTGTTATTTGCACAAGTTTAGCCCATGAAGGGGAGCTCAGGAACATGTTTACACAGCTGGCTGCAGCATCACATGCTACACATGTGAATATGTTTTTATTTTTTGTTATTTGCACAAGTTTAGCCCATGAAGGGGAGCTCAGGAACATGTTTACACAGCTGGCTGCAGCATCACATGCTACACATGTGAATATGTTTTTATTTTTTGTTATTTGCACAAGTTTAGCCCATGAAGGGGAGCTCAGGAACATGTTTACATCACATGCTACACATATGAATATGTTTTTATTTTTTGTTATTTGCACAAGTTTAGCCCATGAAGGGGAGCTCAGGAACATGTTTACATCACATGCTACACATATGAATATGTTTTTATTTTTTGTTATTTGCACAAGTTTAGCCCATGAAGGGGAGCTCAGGAACATGTTTACACAGCTGGCTGCAGCATCACATGCTACACATGTGAATATGTTTTTATTTTTTGTTATTTGTACAAGTTTAGCCCATGAAGGGGAGCTCAGGAACATGTTTACACAGCTGGCTGCAGCATCACATGCTACACATGTGAAAATGCTTTAATGTTGTTGTTTTTTAAATGTTTTTCAGAAATAAAGCTCTCGTTTGAAAGTGTACTACTGTGAAAAAATTCATACAATTTACGGTATATTAAAGTTCATAAGTTTGATATTTATATACTGGTTGAAAATAGTCCTGAGAAATTCATAGTAAAGTAAGTAAAAAGGTCATAGAATTAAAATTCAAATAGAAGTTCAAATTATTTCATCCAGTAAAAAATCTGGCTGTACAGCCCATTTAAACAAAGTTTTTTTTTTTTTTCATTACCCCGCCCCTTAAAAGAATCGGAATCGGGAATCGATCGGAATCGGAATCGAAACGAAGAATCGGAATCGGAACCGGAATCGCTCAAATTCGAACGATGCCCAACCCTACTGACATAGGTCGCGGCTATACCGCTAACGGAGCGTTGCACACATATTTAATGGCATGAGACTGAACAAGCAGACATACTAGGCCATAAACATGCACAGAACTGTACAGTAAATGAATACAGTACTGTACAATAAATAAAAAATATAATGTCTTACTTTGAGCTGGTCAAAGCCTGCCTTCGTCTTTTAGCATCAGCTCGCACCCGTCCGAGCTCCCCCAGCTTCCTTACGCTCCACACGCACACACGTGGTCAAAACTGTTTAAAAGAAGGACTGTTAGCTTCTTAACTTCATACATTTGGAGCCAGAAAAAAAAAAACTTACTGAAAGCCGTTTCTCCGCGATGTTCCTCCATCCAAAACAAGCTCGGCGTTAGCTACGGTTAGGCCCCGCCATTAGCAGCAATGGTTAGCATGTCAGTTCATTCAAAAAGGCTGTCGGCTTTGTATCTCCGCGTTAGCTCGGTGTCCCCCGACTGCCAGGCGGACATTTGCGGCGAGCTCCCGGCCGCAGATGGCCCCTCCGCGGCATGTCGGCTCGGTGTCTTCGCCTGTGTTAGCTGCTCTGTTAGCTGCTGTCGTTAGCATGTCGGGCGGCGTTGTTGGAGCGATCACGGGGCGATCGGCGGCTGCTCCTCCGGGCCTGAGACGTCCACAGGGTTGACCGAGTGTTTCCAGCAAATTTATCCGTATGAGGCAACCCTGAACGGACACACGTCCTAGAGCCAGCTGACAGGAGCGTCTAGAGCTCCATTGACCGCAGTAGACAATTGTAAAATGGCGACCGGAAACGACCGGAAGTTGCGTAAATACGATAAAATTGTAATAAAAACGTAATATTAATAATTATACTTTATTTATAAAGCCATTTAAAACAACCACAGCTGCAACAAAGTGCTATACACATGAAATTAATAACATTTAAACACACACAAAAAATATATATATTTTTTTTTTTATCATATTTTTATTAAATATGATAAAATCGTAAGTCTGAGTTGCCGTAGGTCGCGGGTGACGTAGGTCGAGGGCTTGCTGTATCAGATCTCAGCTCCACAACCTCCCTTTTCTCAGTGTGCCTCCTACCCGTCTGCATTCTGGGACCCTAAACAGCTTTGACGAAGTTGTTCAGAGTGAGGTGGAGGCCATCATCAAGAAAATGAAGCCTTCATCCTGCGCCCTGGATCCTTTCCCCTCGTCTCTCATAAAAACCAATCACTCTGCAATAGGCCCACTAATCACTCAAATAATAAATCAGTCTCTACAATCTGGTCATGTTCCACTGCCTCTAAAAACTGCCATCATTAGGCCTCTTCTGAAAAAATCTAATTTGGATCCCGACATTTTTTCTAATTACCGCCCAATTTCACACCTCCCTTTTCTGTCTAAAGTGCTGGAAAAAGCTGTTGCTGCTCAGCTGCAGGACCACCTACAACAACACTCCCTGTATGAGAAGTTCCAGTCTGGATTCAGGGCAGCTCACAGTACAGAGACTGCATTGCTGAGAGTTACCAATGATGTCCTCTTGGCTGCTGACACTGGCTCTCCCTCCATCCTTGTCCTCCTTGACCTCACTGCAGCCTTCGACACTGTGGACCATAGTATCCTCCTCCACCGTCTTCATGTGGAGGTCGGTCTCTGCGACACCGTCCTGGACTGGTTCAAATCTTTCCTCTCCAATAGGCTGGAATGTGTTAGTCTTGGCAACGCCACGTCCCAGACAGTCTGTGTCTCCTGTGGTGTCCCTCAGGGGTCGGTTCTGGGGCCCCTGCTGTTTTCCCTTTACATGCTGCCTTTAGGTCAAATTATTAATCAGTTCAACATTTCTTTTCACTGTTATGCCGACGATACACAGCTTTACATCAGGACTGGAGCATCCTCATCTTCCACCTTGTCATCTCCATCTTCACTCACTGCCCTCTCTGCCTGCCTGGAGGCAATTAGGGCATGGATGAATCAGAACTTTCTTCAATTAAACTGCTCCAAGACTGAGGCCATACTGATTGGCACCCCTCACCAGGTACAAACATCTCCTATAACAACACTTTCCTTTTCTGGACAAGACATCCCCCTCTCCACCTCTGTTACTAATCTTGGAATAAAAATGGACTCCAATCTTACATTTGAAAATCACATTAAGCATCTGTTTAAAACTTGCTTCTTCCATCTTCGAAACATCTCCAGACTTCGCCCATCCCTAACTTTTTCCGATGCTGAGAAGCTCGTCCATGCTTTTGTCTCCTCCAGGCTCGACTACTGCAACTCCCTGTTTATTGGAATCCCTGGCAAAAACCTTCAGAAACTTCAATATATTCAAAACAGTGCAGCAAGGATCTTGTTGAGAGTTCGTAAATTTGAACATATTACGCCCATTCTCCATAACCTTCATTGGCTTCCTGTCGCCTACAGAATTCAGTACAAAACTGCTCTCATTACACATCAATGCTTACATGGAGCTTCACCAGATTATCTGAAGGATATTCTTATTCCATACTCATCCACCCGGTCGCTGCGGTCACAGAACAGTAATCTCCTTCACATTCCGAGAACCAAATTAAGGACCATGGGAGACCGGGCTTTCAGTGTGGCTGCCCCCCGCCTGTGGAACTCTCTTCCTGACTGTCTGAGAGCCCCACAGTCTGTGGTTGACTTTAAGAGCGGCTTGAAGACCTTTCTTTTCAACCGAGCATACTCTGCCTCCTCATGATTCTACTTTTGATCTTAGTTGATACTGTTATTGATTTTACTTGTTTTATTACTTGTTTTATTGACATTTAATTCTGTTGCACTTTGTAGCACTTTGAGATTTTCATTAATGAAAAGTGCGTTATAAATTGAATTCATTATTATTATTATTATTACTTCTTTTTGCTGGTCTTTATTATGTTTTTAATCACCATCTTCTGCCGGTTTTGTATAAAAATACCAGCCATCTGCCAAATGAAGACAATTTTGAGCAGGGGTCAGAAAACATGACCTTTTGGCTGTAAACTTCTGATCTGTGTTAAGGTTAGTGAAAATATTTCAGGCAGAAGGTCAGGTGTAACATTTATCTTATACTCCTGGGCAACCAGATGTTGACCACCGCTGACCACTTTTTTTGATCTGGTTGCCCTTTCTGACAACTGCTAATGTATTCCCATGAGAGGAAAAATAAATTTTGTGTACCTCTTGCCCTCAGCGTTCATGGAATTTACTCAATCAGAAAAGCTAAACTAAAAGTGCACAGTAAAAGTCTAGACAGGCTAGATGACAGATGATATGAAAGAGTTCTCTGAAGTGGAAAGACCACTTACTTAAATCAACGAAGAGGAACATTTAAACATTTGAAAATGTTTTCAAATGTCTGAATCTAAATTATGGCTGACGAGTAGGAGGTAAACTTGGAAAACAAAATACGTTTTAAGCTACTACCTACACCTTGTTTTGTTAAAGTTTACCTACAAAATACTTTAATTTGTTTCCAAAAATTACTACTAAACAAGTGTTTGTGACATATCTCAGGATAAGAATTATTACCCGTAATACATCGTATGAGTTCTTACCAATACCTTGTTGTTTAGTTGTTTGGTTCTGTCAGGGTATTTTAATCTTCTATGATGTTTTCGTTTCCTTTTGAATTTTCTTTTTTTTTCTTCATTTTCTTTGCCCTATCTTCCTAAGGCAGTTGACTTAAACTTTGGTGTTTTTAATGTTTGCATATACAGAGCTTCACAGGGAGGGAATTGGATTTTGAGCAACAACACTACGATCTGGCAAAATGGACACACACTCTAACAAAACTAGCATACACAGTGCAGTGTCAGTTGCGTGACAGTCTCTTGCCAGATTTTGTCATGTGCTTTGTGTGGTACAGATCCATATAGCTGAGTTTTTTGCTGAATTTTGGTCCATGCCACACTGGCTTGAGAGATAATGCAAAAAGTTATTCTGCTTTACAGGAGAAACTTCTGTCTCCAAGCAACAGTCTGGCCTGTGTGGACTGGAGGTTTATGTATGTGATAGCTGTCTGATAATGCCAGTACTTCTTATGACATTTAAAGGGGACCACATATAGGTCTTTAAAATTTTTATGTTATGTCTGTGTGCTATCTTGACAATATTAATTCATTTTATTTCCACACCCTTCAAAGATCTGTTTACGCCCTCTGTAACAGCCAGTATCTGTAATGTGTTGTTGTTTTAAAATTAGCTCTTTTTTATTACTCATTTGACTTACTGTTAGTGCTAGCTTAAGATAACTTACCGAAACCCGTCTGAGCGCGCCGCAATTTGCTGCTCCTTTTAGCATGAGACCACCCGAATCCGATGCTAATGTTAGCTTGTTCCTCTTCCGGTGTTCGCCAGCTCCGCTCGTTGCACGCGGCGATTTTGGGAGTTATCGCTGTTCCAGTCAAGACACACACAAAGTTCACCAAGTGTCTCCCGTAAATTAATCCGTATGGAGAAGGTCCTCGCTGATGCGAGGCTGTACAGTTGAAGCTCCGCTCCATCCGCCGGAAGAGGGTCCCGTTGCCGCCGGTCCCTACGCCGGCGGTCTGCTCGTTTAATTTTTGCTGGCTGCGCGTTGGGAGCGATCGCAAATACACTAAAAATTGAACTAAAACATAAAAATAACAATTATACTTTATTTATAAAGCCATTTAAAAAACCCACAGCTGCAACAAAGTGCTGTACACATGAAATTAAGAACATATAAACAAAAGATTAGATGAAATCATAATTAGGATGCCTCCTGGACGCCTCCCTGGTGAGGTGTTCCGGGCATGTCCCACCGGGAGGAGACCCAGAGGAAGACCCAGGACACGCTGGAGGGACTATGTTTCTCGGCTGGCCTGGGAACGCCTTGGGATTCCCCCGGAGGAGCTGCTCCAAGTGGCTGGGGAGAGGGAAGTCTGGGCCTCCCTACTTAGGCTGCTACCCCCGCGACCCGACCCCGGATAAGCGGAAGAAGATGGATGGATGGATGGATGGATGGATGGATGGAAATCATGAAAAACAACAATCATGTGTTTAATACAGAAGTGGGTTGAGCCTAACCAGGGGTTGCTAGGTGAGGGGCTGGACTCATGTTGTGGTGGGTTGTGGCTGCGGTTTGTGACGTCACAAACCGCAGGAAGTGAGAAACGAACCGTTTTTATCACAGACAAATAAATCTACTTAGAGTAAATAAACCACTGGGTGCATTTATTTGGCCTTAGGACTGTTTTTTTATGAAGTACTTACCCAAAGTTGAGTAAAAAAAACATTAAAAAGTTAATTTTGCATGTGTGGTCCCCTTTAATTATTTTTATGGCCATGATCACTGTTTGTGTTAGCTTTTTGTATCACTTCATACCACAGTTGTCTCTTTGAGATATGTATATACACATCTTCTACCAAGCAAAGTGATAGTTTCACTTTGCTTATTTTTGACATGGTTCTTTGAATGCAAAGCAGCTTGTGTTTGTAAGTAAAAACTGAGGTTGAGTAACATGTTGTGAGGAGAAGAATACAAAGGACCAGGTGCCCAACAGCAGTGGCAAATATCCTGTAAGTGCTGAGATCAGATTTTCCCCCCACTCGCACTACCACCTGGTACAGCCTGCTGAGAAATAATAAGGTTTTGTCTTTCTATAGATTTGATGGCTGCTTTGGTCTACACACTTCCTGCCTCTGCCACCTGCGGACAATACTGTAGTGTGAACAGAATTACAAAAAGGTTATAATGGTAAAATTCTAGCTAAGTAGAAGACCCTTGATGTAGCTCTCTGCAAGAGGCTTTGTACTTTTTTTAACTATACAAAAGGTTTTGCCATCACACAAGAAAACAAACAAACAAAAAACAACATACCGTACTAGCATGCAAATTGTAAACTGCTTTCATAAAAGAAAAATGCATCAGATTGTATGCAAACTGAAACGTCCATAAATTTTGTAATAGAATAGGTTATAACAATGTTATTAAATACTTTATTTGCCAAGTCTTCATGCGAGTTAGTTCACTGTGGTGACCCCTGAAGAAGGGAGAAGCTGAAAGAAGAAAAAAATGTGTGTGTGTGTGTGTGCGTGCGTGCGTGTGTGTGTGTGTGCGTGTGTGTGTGTGTGTGTGTGTGTACACAACTGGACCTATATCAGAGTCAGAGTTTCTTTACTGTCATTCGCACCACTTGTAGTACATGTTGTGGAACAAAATTATGTACACAGGGTCCCAGTTACATCTCACAATAAAATGTAAAAGAAAAACAGTAATAAGCTCTAAGATATGAACTAAGAAAAACATGAACTAAAAATACACTAAGCACTAACATCACTGACATCATAGCAGTGATCAGTGTTAAAAAATATATTCATGGAATTGGTAACCAGATTCTGAGACAGGATATACTGTACAGTACTTTTTCTACTGTAGCCACATAGGAACTGCTTAGTTGTTTATTAATTTTTAATATTTTCTACACCAAGCTTTCTTTTCCAAACGAAACTTCACTTTTTGTGCATTTGATTCTTAGTTTCTTTTTGTGTGTTTCTTCTCGTTTAATCTTTTTGGCAGGCCTCATCGCAGCAGCTGAAATTCACAACCTCTGACTCCTGTGACAGGATCAAGGATGAGTTCCAGTTTCTTCAAGCACAATATCACAGGTGCTCACAATGACACACACATACACAAATACACACTTGTCAACCTGACAAGTGGATTTTTTTTTAACCACATATTTCACATATTAAAGGAGAAATGAAAAGTGTTTTTAAGCTAATAGTAGTCTAATGAAAAGCATAAAATAAGCTTGTTGAGAAATTTTCACAAGTTAAAAATGTCATCCTAACTCAAATTTAGACTTTGCAAAGTGAAAAAATTCTCATCTGGTGTTTTTGACCCCCCTCCTCCTGCCTGCTCTCCGTCCCCTGAATATGACGTAGGCAGTGCAACGGTCGTCCCTCATACAGTAATATTAGTGTGTGTATCTAGTTGTGGACAAAAAGGTTTCAGAGTGTAGCAATTAGGGATGCAGCAAAAATAATCTATTTTTTAAAGAATCAAGATTCTTAGTCCTGGCAATTCAGAATAGATTCTAAAAGCCCCAAAATCGATTTAAAAACTTTTTTTAAATTTTATATTGTATTTTTACCGCTCCTGTGCATTTGGCCGCTGTAGAATTTTGGCCATGTAGGGCCACCGTAGTTAGTTAGCCAGGCAGCTCCCAATGGAGCCTGCTAGCAAGGAGGGAGACAGCATGTTTCAACTTGCTCCTTCATCTTTAAAAATCATTTTAGATCCTACTATGTTCTGGGGAAGACAGAGCTTAACAAGACATTGGTAACTGTTTCAGGACATTTTCAACACCCCCACTTCCACGTTAGCATACGGCGCTAGCATGCTAACGTTAGCATGCGGCGGCTAACGCACGGCTATTCGTATTTCCAGGATAGAAATGCCCATTAATGCACTAAATCACCAAACTGTTTTTGACAAACTAAAGTGATATCCTTCAGATTCAAAAAAGTCTTCTGCTTCCATTTTAAATGACAGACAGGAGGACAGTAATGATGGGTTTATAGCTTCAGTGTTATTGTAAGATAGCAAAGGAGGTCTTAATTGTGTCATAAAAGTGCGTCCAGAAAATTACTACAGAAATCACTGCACTTCAGCATGTAGCAGGAAAAATGTAAAAAACTATTTCTTTAAGCTACTGACTTGAAAAAAAGCATACTAAGTATGTTTATGTGTGTTGTTTACTATATGAAATTCTTGTTATATCGATTTTTTCAGATTTGATTACATTTCTCCTTTAAAATGTATATATATTTTTTTCATGTCTTGTTAGTCCGGTACAGTACCAGTACTTCATGTTGAGTTCAAACAAAAAAACTGACTACCAGTACTTCAGGATGTGGGCGGCCGTGGTGTAGTGGTAATGGCAGTCGTCCCCCAATCGGAAGGTTGGAGGTTCGAATCCCGCATCCGCCCACCACGTGTCGTTGTGTCCCTGGGCAAGACACTTAACCCCGAGTTGCTCCCGGTAGGTCTGGATGGCGCCTTGCAAGGCAGGCTACCACTACCGGTGTATGAATGTCTGAATGAATGGGTGGATGGCTGGTATTGTAAAGCGCTTTGGGGCTCCTCACAGGGGGCTGGAAAGCGCTCTATAAATAAGCTCCATTTACCATTTACCATTTACCATGAAGCATCATTGTCACACAATATTCTAGCAGCCAATGCATACTACAGTTAAAACCTAGAGCTTGTTTGCGAAAAGGGTAGTACAACACTATGGTACTTAAGGTCTTTAAGGTGAAGTGACCAAGCAGAACAGCTTCTTTTAAAGCATGTGATGCCATAATGGGAGTTTGCTAACAGTTGCATATTTGGACGAAACCATTGAGCACCTATAATAATTTTGCTACAGCCAAGCATAGTGATGGTGCTATCTTTCTGTGGGAACTTTTTTCTTGTTACAGTACATGTACATTGAATCAAATTCACTCAAATCAAATTTTATTTATATAGCACATTTAATAAAAACTGCCGTTGGCCAAAGTGCACACAAAGCAACAAATTACAATAGCTCAAAAGAAAAAAGCAATATATGGCAACATGACAAGACAAACTAAAACCATTAAATTGAGACAAGTCAAAATAAACAAGACAATGTAGAAGTGATTTAGCTGACTCCAGAAGATGATAGAAATGCTTCTTTTAAAATGTAAACTGCCATAAATCCTTAAAAAGAAGGGTTTCTTGAAGAAAGGCTTGTTACTCAGTGCTTTCCTTGCCAAAGTTTTAAACAAAGATCTCATGCAGTCTGATAGCACTTGATTTATGAGTTTGAGATAATGCTCAGCTACTACCACAAACAGATGTTCAGAACCTGTAAAGTAGAAAACCCTCCAAAACCCTCTCAGACATAATCAAGAAGACTAGTGCAGCATTGCGAAAAGAGAAAATTGTGTATTTTTTGGTAAAGAAAAAGCAATCTACCAGTGGTGGGCAACGCTAATCCAAAAATTAGTTCCGCTATTTCTAAAGCACTAATTAATTTATTTAGGTCCGCAATTTCAAAAGCACTAATGTCTTATGAAAATTAGGGGAAGCTAATTCTAATCCGCTAATTAAATTCAACAATTGGTAGCAGCAAGTTATGCAATATTTGCACTACACTGCCAACTAGCGGTGCATGAACTGTTATACAGTAAGTTGTTTGAGTTGTATACATTTAAGAAAAAGGTCGAAAAGGACTTGCTCAAAAACTATATATGATGTAGCTTAGTGTGTTTGTGTACAGTATTACAGTTAGATAAATTAGTAGATTTATTCATTTTGTGATGTAGTTTGAAGGTTATCATTGGTTGAACAAACTGTGAAATAAATAAGGGGCAGATATAATAAGATTTCATCTTCTTTCTGCTCCTTTCATTTTATCCTACTTGTATTCTTCTATCTGATGAAACTGTTTTGTATTGTTCTTTTAAAATGAATGAATAAACATCAAATCAAATCAAATCAACGGCCCAGTCAGAGTCCAGAACCTGAACCTGAAACCTTCAGAGAGCAGAAACCTCAAAGAACTGAAGCAACAATGGAAAGAAGAGTGGGTCAGAACTCCTCCAGAACCAGGAGAGAGACTGATGAAGTCCTGCAGACTGATGAAGTCAGAGAACCACAGAGGATTCTGCTGCTGCTGAGGTTCTGTTGGGTCAGAGGCACAAGCTGAGGTTAAATTTTAATGATTTTAGAACTTGTTAAAGATCATCCATCCAGCTAACTGTCTATCCATCCATCCATTCAGCTAAAAGTCTATTCATCCTTGTATCTGATGAAACTGTTTTGTATTGTTCTTTTAAAATGAATGAATGAACATCAAATCAAATCAAAAATAAGTCTGTATCTCTGTGTTTATCATTGTCCTGGCATTGTCTCCTGTTGCCTCTGTCTCCTGAGTTCCTTGTGATTCCCTGAGTATGTAAGTTTGCTGCCCTGCGGACGCCATTTTGAAGAGTCCTAATGGTGAACTACTTTTTTTAATCCAGCAGATTTGACCATTTCGTGAAACTCTCAAGCTCAGAAAAACTTGTGCTATAACGTCAGCTATGAAATATATTTTTTCTCAGCAAAGAAATAATTGTTTTACCGTGTTTTGTTGTAAAATCCTGGCTTCTTTGGCCGTCGCGGACGCCATTTTGAAGAGTGCTAATGTGGCGAAATTCTATTTTTAAATCCAGACGCGTCGCGTAGGCCCTGAGAAACATCCATAAGTTCACCCTCCATGTTAAAAAGTCTTCGTCTGACTCTTCGAAAACAAGCAATAAGGCTGCAGAGTAACACACTGGCTGCTAACTGCTATAGAGAGAGCACACACCAAGTGACTGAGGGGGACGCTTTTTTGTGACGGACCACATCCGGTGCTGCTCGTAAATACGTTATTTCGTTTTTACTGATAGATAATTAGTTATAAGCGGTACTGCATTTTAAATAAAAATAGAATAAATCCGCTTATGAATTATAAAACTTAGTCAATCCGCTGTAAAGCTAACAGATTATTTAGCAACGTTACAAGCGGATTAGCGCAACAGCGCTACCTAGCGGTCGGAGGCCCACCACTGCAATCTACCATACTTTTCGGCGGAAAAGACGCTTCTGTGTATAACCTGCTTTGTCCAATTATTGGGAATAATTTGTAAAAATCCATAAATAAGCCGCTTCGCCCTATAAGTCGCATCTATTATGCGTCACCGCTACGCGACGCGTCAGCGCCTCATTTGCCCTGCTGAAAATGGCGGCCACAGAAGCGAGCCAGCACGGAAGGACTTTACAAGATTAACACGGTAAAAACAATTACTGTATTTCTTTGCTGAGAAAAAATATATTTCTTAGCTGACATTATAGCACAAGGGTTCTTGAGCTTAACCGTTTCTTAATCAATTCACGAAATGGTCAAATCTGCTGAATTTAAATTGTTTCGGTTTGACGTCTTCCAAACGGTCGCGTGTGCGCTACAAAAATAAATGATAAAAATTTGAATTTTATCTCAAATGTCTTATATAGGTCAACAGTTTGCAAATGAAAACCCATATAATTAGTTACACTCTGTAAGCTAAAAAAATATCTGCCGAGTGGTTTATGATTTATAACAATATAAACTGAAATAAAACCAAAGCTAGCGAGATGATTCCGTCTCTAAACAACGGATAAAAAATAGAAATTTATCTCAAATGTCTTAAGCCGGGTACCGACCGGAATCGTCAAAACGCTCCTGTTGCCCCCTTTTGGCCGCTTGTCATGTTCACACAAAGCCACTGAAGACGCGTCTGATGACGCGCACTGGGGGGAGGCAGAGGAGGGGGTCTAGCTCGTTTTCTGGGTCAAGTTGTTGTGTTTCATGCTGCTGGCAGATAAAATCAGCAGCACGTGAGCCTCGTTACTACTTGACAGTGGTGGGCCCTCCGACCGCTAGGGAGCGCTATTGCGCTAATCCGCTTGTAGCGTTAGCTAAATAATCTGTTAGCTTTACAGCGGATTGACTAAGTTTTATAATTCATAAGCGGATTTATGCTATTTTTATTTAAAATGCAGTACCGCTAATAACTAATTATCTATCAGTAAAAACGAAATAACGTATTTACGAGCAGCGCCGGATGTGGTCCGTCACAAAAAAGCGTCCCCCTCAGTCTCTTGGTGTGTGCTCTCTCTCTAGCAGTTAGCAGCCAGTGTGTTACTCTGGAGCCTTATTGCTTGTTTTCGAAGAGTCAGACGAAGACTTTTTAACATGGAGGGTGAACTTATGGATGTTTCTCAGGGCCTACGCGACGCGTCTGGATTTAAAAATAGAATTTCGCCACATTAGCACTCTTCAAAATGGCGTCCGCGACGGCCAAAGAAGCCAGGATTTTACAACAAAACACGGTAAAACAATTATTTCTTTGCTGAGAAAAAATATATTTCATAGCTGACGTTATAGCACAAGTTTTTCTGAGCTTGAGAGTTTCACGAAATGGTCAAATCTGCTGGATTTAAAAAAGTAGTTCACCATTAGGACTCTTCAAAATGGCGTCCGCAGGGCAGCAAACTTACATACTCAGGGAATCACAAGGAACTCAGGAGACAGAGGCAACAGGAGACAATGCCAGGACAATGATAAACACAGAGATACAGACTTATTTTTGATTTGATTTGATGTTCATTCATTCATTTTAAAAGAACAATACAAAACAGTTTCATCAGATACAAGGATGAATAGACTTTTAGCTGAATGGATGGATGGATAGACAGTTAGCTGGATGGATGATCTTTAACAAGTTCTAAAATCATTAAAATTTAACCTCAGCTTGTGCCTCTGACCCAACAGAACCTCCTTCAGCAGCAGAATCCTCTGTGGTTCTCTGACTTCATCAGTCTGCAGGACTTCATCAGTCTCTCTCCTGGTTCTGGAGGAGTTCTGACCCACTCTTCTTTCCATTGTTGCTTCAGTTCTTTGAGGTTTCTGCTCAGCTCTCTGAAGGTTTCAGGTTCAGGTTCTGGACTCTGACTGGGCCGTTGATTTGATTTGATGTTTATTCATTCATTTTAAAAGAACAATACAAAACAGTTTCATCAGATAGAAGAATACAAGTAGGATAAAATGAAAGGAGCAGAAAGAAGATGAAATCTTATTATATCTGCCCCTTATTTATTTCACAGTTTGTTCAACCAATGATAACCTTCAAACTACATCACAAAATGAATAAATCTACTAATTTATCTAACTGTAATACTGTACACAAACACACTAAGCTACATCATATATAGTTTTTGAGCAAGTCCTTTTCGACCTTTTTCTTAAATGTATACATTGGGCAGCACGGTGGCACAACTGGTAGAGCTGCTGCCTCTCAGCGAGAAGGTTGCCGGTTCAAATCCCGGTCCGGGGCCTTTCTGGGTGGAGTTTGCATGTTCTCCCCGTGCATGCGTGGGTTTCCTCCGGGTACTCCGGTTTCCTCCCACAGACCAAAAAACATGCTTGTTAGGCTGATTGGTGACTCTAAATTGACCCTAGGTGTGAGTGTGAGAGTGGATGGTTGTTTGGTGTGAGTGAGACAGGTCCCTCTTGTAAATGAGTCCCCGTGACTCAACGAGGCTAGCCTGTATAAATAAAGGTTGAATGAATGAATTGATTTTGCATTTTTAACATCACTCTCCAGAACATTCCACAATCCAACTCCCTGAATTGAGGTAGACCGTCCCTTTAAGCTGGTTCTGAATTGTGGTTTGATGAATATCTGTCCCTTTAAGATTGTAATAACTTTGTCTAAATTTCTTTGGATATTTAAAGGTAATGTGTTATTATGAGTAGGGATGGGGCAGATCCGATCCAGTATCGGTATCCGATACCAGCAGAATGTAAGTATCGGGTATCGGAACCAACCTGCCGATATTTCCGATACTTTCTAGATGTCAGAGAGCACATATATTTCACCATACTCTGTGACTTCTGTCTTAACATTGTTACTTAGCGGTATATTAGTGTTCAATTATAGATTAAATCTGTATCTGTTGATAAAATTCAACAAGAATTACAACTCATATAGTGCCAGAATTAAAAATAAGACTAGAAAATGGGGAGTAGAATGTGATGATTTCCCATAATGCTTAGCAGTATTTTAGACTAGTGTTCCTTGCACCATGAGTCAGAAGGACGTCTGTGGAAGAGACCTGCCTCTTCTTGTATGCCATTTGTTTGTGAATTACTGTAGTGAGGCTCAGAGTGTCTTCTTTGGGTTTACCTCACACAAGTCCGAGTTTTGTGCAACATACGTGCTCTCCCTTCAAGAACTTAATTATTACAGCCTCCTATGCTTGAACACCGATATCGGATCGGAAAAGTATCGGTATCGGTCGATACTCCGTTGTTATGTATCGGTATCGGATCGGAAGTGAGAAATGTGGATCGGTGCATCCCTAATTATGAGCCCTATACATAACTGATAAAATACTATATTCTACCAATTCCTGGAATTTCAATAAATTCAGCTGAAGAAACAAGGTGTTTGATGGGTGACTGAAATGTTTTCTGGTGATTACTCTTACAGCTCTCTTTTGTAAAATAAAAACAGGCTTTGTAATTGTTTTGCACGCTTTTCCCCAAACCTCAATACAATAGATTAAATGTGGAACAATGATTGTGTTATACAACATATACAGAGCTTTATCAATTAAAAAATCCCTGACTTTATATACAGGTACATGAACACACAGCATGACAATCACAAACACCTGGACAACAAAATGGAGGAGATAAGCAAGACAATTAACAGAGAGACCAGGGAGTGTAGGGATGGGGACCCATCACCTGAGAGCAACATGCTTACAACTGTTATCTTGAAGTTCTAGGGTGTAGAGAGCCACAGAAACGGTTATGGTAGGCCGGATTTGGCCCACGGGCCTTGAGTTTGACACATGCGATCTAGTGGTACTAAAAGTAACAAAAGAAGAAGAAAAAAACAGCCAAATATGTCAGCAGTTTAGCTAACAGACTTTGGAATGGGTACATTTTGTCCTTGTCAAACCTGTTGAAGAGAACCAAACTAAATACTCTGAAACTCAAACAACTTACTGTATAACAGTTCATGCACCGCTAGTTGGCAGTGTAGTGCAAATATTGCATAACTTGCTGCTACCAATTGTTGAATTTAATTAGCGGATTAGAATTAGCTTCCCCTAATTTTCATAAGACATTAGTGCTTTTGAAATTGCGGACCTAAATAAATTAATTAGTGCTTTAGAAATAGCGGAACTAATTTTTGGATTAGCGTTGCCCACCACTGCTACTTGAGTGGGTTTTCTACGAGCCGAACTGTAGCTCCGACAGTCTTTGTTGAGATTAAAACATTTTTTTTTATGTTTGGGGTGATCGTACGCTCGAGCGGACAGCAGCAACTGTAAAAATTCCAAGTTTCTTACCGGAGTCTGGTTCCAATTCATGGAGGCTCGATGGGGTAAGTTTAAAAAGTCCAAAAAAAGTCCCGTTGTCGTTGTGTCATCACATAGCAGAGGCTCTCCCGATTGGTTGCTGGACGCGTCGAGCAACGTCGAGCCGCAAAATATCAACTTTGTCGATCTTTGGCGGCTCGACACTGCTCAACGCGTAGGTTGCTTCGGACGCGCGCGTGCGCGGAAAGGAACTGCCGCGTGCTGAAGCGCCGCTTCAAACACTCAAAACGCGCCGCTTCGCGATACGCCGCGCCGCTTCGCGATACGCCGCGCCGCTTCGCGATACGCCGCGCCGCTTCGCGATACGCCGCGCCTCAACGCCTCTCCACATAGACTTTCAATGTAAACCGGCCGCTTCCGCCGCCCGAAACGAGTCCGGTCGGTACCCGGCATTATACAGGTCAACAGTTTGTAAATGAAAACCCATATAATTACACTCTGTAAGCTAAAAAAATATCTGCAGAGGGGTTTATGATTTATAACAATATAAACGGAAATAAAACCGAAGCTAACGAGACCATTGTGTCTCTAAACAACGAATAAAATTTTGAATTTTATCTCAAATGTCTTTTACAGGGCAACAGTTTGTAAATGAAACCCATATAATTACATTATGAAAGCCTAAAAAATTTCCGTCGAGTGGTTTAAGAGCTGTTTATCTAAACAGTAGGTATCTGTTTGCGGTAGTTATACCGCTAACAACAAAGCTAAAAGAGCAATTTTTTTTTAGCTCTGAAAATCTGTAGCTAACAGTTTGTAAATGACCACCAAATAATTACGCTAGGGCTGAACGATTTTGGAAAATAATCTAATTGCGATTTTTTTTCTATAAATTGCAATTGCGATTTAAAACGCAATTTTTTATTTATTTTTTTAATATCTTCTCAAGTATTTTTCAACAAACAGAAGCAATAAATCAATCTGTTTTATAATAAACAATGTCAGATTTATTTAAAGCAGAGATTACAATAAAGCAAACAAATCTATGCCTTTTCTTTTCACCATTTCTATTTTTTCTTGTTTCATAAACATGTTAAGTGAACTTCCTTACTACTGTCTGAACTTCACATGACAGTTAATAAATAAATAAATATAAAAAATTAGACCCCTCCCTGGGCTGCCACCTTACCGTGGTGGAGGGGTTTGAGTGTCCCAATGATCCTAGGAGCTATGCTGTCAGGGGCTTCATACGGTGGCCGAGGGGTGCAAACGCGCAGCAAAAACAGAACCGCACGCTGCAAAAAGAAAACAGCGTTCCAAAAGTTGAAACACACATAAAAATGAAAACAACAGCGTTCCAAAAGTTGAAACACGCATCAAAATGAAAACAACAGCGTTCCAAAAGTTGAAACACGCATCAAAATGAAAACAACAGCGTTCCAAAAGATGAGGCGCACTGCAAAAGATAAGTCGCGCTCCCAAAAGGGGACGACATGCAAATACAGAACGAGCTGCAAATAGAAAAGCCACAACGGAAGTGCTCCAGACCACTAGGGGCAGTCGAACAAAGAACAAATCATAAAGCATATTATACTTTTCGGAATGGCACTAGTTATTTGTGTATTTTAACTTATTTATTTTAAGAATATTTTACACTACATCGGAACTGTCACGTTATATTTTAATAGTGTGCGGAGGAGAATCAATGCATGGGTTCCAGGTTGGGTGAATGGTTAAAGAGATTGCCTTGAATGCGGGAGACCCTGGTTCAAATCCCGGTCTTGGATATTTTCTGTTATTACTTTTTTTTTTTAAGCCTTTTGTTTTGGATAGATCGAACCAAGCAACAACAAAGAATAAACATGTAGATGTATTTATCTATTTCACCCGATCTATCCAAAACAAAAGGCTTAAAAAAAAAAGAAATTATCACCACAAAATTTCCGAGACTGGGATTTGAACCAGGGTCTCCCGCATTCAAGGCAATCTCTTTAACCATTGACCCAACTTGGCATCCATGTATCAATCCTCCTCCGCACACTATTAAAACAGATACAACGTGACAGTTCCGATGTAGTGTAAAATATTTGTTTTTTTCATTCATTCATTCAACCTTTATTTACACAGGCTAGCCTCGTTGAGCCACGGGGACTCATTTACAAGAGGGACCTGTTTCACTCACATCCAGGGTCAATTTAGAGTTACCAATCAGCCTAACATGCATGTTTTTTTTGGACTGTGGGAGTTAAAATACACAAATAACTAGTGCCATTCCGAAAAGTATAATATGCTTTATGATTTGTTCTTTGTTCGACTGCCCCTAGTGGTCTGGAGCACTTCCGTTGTGGCTTTTCTATTTGCAGCTCGTTCTGTATTTGCATGTCGTCCCCTTTTGGGAGCGCGACTTATCTTTTGCAGTGCGCCTCATCTGTTGGAGCGCTGTTTTCATTTTGATGCGTGTTTCAACTTTTGGAACGCTGTTGTTTTCATTTTGATGCGTGTTTCAACTTTTGGAACGCTGTTGTTTTCATTTTGATGCGTGTTTCAACTTTTGGAACGCTGTTGTTTTCATTTTGATGTGTGTTTCAACTTTTGGAACGCTGTTTTCTTTTTGCAGCGTGCTGTTCTGTTTTTGCTGCGCGTTTGCACCCCTCGGCCACCGTACCTTCACGCCCCTAGTAGGGTCACCCAAGGCAGACAGGTCCTAGGTGAGGGACCAGACAAAGTGCAACCCAAAAACCCCTATGATGAGTACAATTAATGGACTAAGTTTTCCCTCGCCCGGACGCGGGTCACCGGGGCCCCACTCTGGAGCCAGGCCCGGAGGTGGGGCACGCTGGCGAGCGCCTGGTGGCCGGGCTTTTACCCATGGAGCCCGGCCGGGCACAGCCCGAAGAGGAGACGTGGGTCCCCCTTCCCATGGGCTCACCACCTGTGGGAGGGGCCAAAGGGGTCGGGTGCAATGTGAGATGGGTGGTGGCCGAGGGCGGGGACCCTGGCGGTCTGATCCTCGGCTACAGAAGCTGGCCATTGGGACATGGAATGTCACCTCTCTGGTGGGGAAGGAGCCTGAGCTAGTGTGTGAGGTTGAGAGTTTCC
>JBBPBX010003582.1:22271-38367 GCA_038048925.1 Garcialebias charrua
GTGTCATCCCGTGTGATTATCACGACGGACACCTTGGAAACAGGATGAGGAGGCAGTCTGCAGAAATCAGAATGCCCGAGGCCTCTGGAATGATCAGGAAGTAGATTGTACATCAACTTCCTGGAGTTGTTGGCCATATTCCTGTCAGCAAGATACTTCTTTGGTAAAGGTCTGATTGCGGTACAGCACGTCCTGGTGTAATCAGATAACAAAACCACGGTGTCCTTCATTGACTGGGAAGGGGGGACGAGATCCCAAGCCCTCCTCAGCCTGACACAGAGGATGCTCACATGGTACGCTCCAGGATTATTGTCACTCAGGGCGACTCATATTCTGAGTGAACTGAGTTACGGAGCGGATGCCCTCTCGAGAGGGCCTCTTTTGGAATCATCCAACAACAACAACAACATACACAAGGGACACCCTTGGTGTTTATGTTTACTTGGGAGTTGCTTCAGTGGAAGGGTTCCCCTCTCCTCTGACAGTTCTCCAACATTAGGATGGGCCTCTTTGACAGTCCTAGTAGTTGTTTGTTCAAGAAGCAGATGAGGGACTAGTGCGTGCCCCTTGTACATAAATTTCTTCTGGGGACCTGGAAGATTACCCTGTGCTTGAACTGGGTTTTTCCTCCACATTGCCATCTGATTGCCAGTGGCGTAATAGGTCCCTTGCTCTTTTCCTCCTGCTTCTCAAGTTTTCCAGGGAAAAAGGAGATGTGGAGTAATCACACTAGCAGAAGACGCTTATGCTGTCTCTAACTGGTGTTTTCATCTATGTGTCCAGTGGTAACATCAGGACGATGTTTCTACATGTGGCATTTTTCTTCTCAGGCTGTGCTCTCTACATACCTTGTGGAGAGCGGCTGGGAAATGCCTGCCGTATTAAGGCAGATGTTCTCACATGCATTTTGCTGAGCATTTCAAGGGCGTGAATGAATTACGTTCCCATAGCAATTGTGTTGCACTGAGAGACCGACTGAAAGGGAACTGAAAGTTATGCACCATAACTCATGTTCCCTGAAGAAGGGAACGAGGTGCAACACATATGGCCCTTTCAATGCTGAATGCTCGGTGAAGTGCATTTATTAGAGAAAGATGGACAGGCGTCAGCCGCTTAAATGTCCAGAGGGCGGAGCCTCTGACGCGACGCTGACGTCCCTGCCGTAAAGGCGTGAGTGTATTACTTCAGGTCACCACATGGAGGCGCTGATTCCCATAGCAATTGTGTTGCACCTCGTTCCCTTCTTCAGGGAGCATGAGTTATGGTGCATAACTTTCAGTTTTTTTAGTGTTGAGATGTAGACAAAAGTCCTGGAGCCAGTGAGACTCTTGATGAGAATCAAGCTCAGAGTATACCTTATGCTCCTAAAAGATGAGAACTAGGAAGGATTCCAGCTCCATGTGACCAGGAACAGGTTGAAGTGTGAATAAAAAAGGAAGAGTTTTATCATTGTTATGAGGAAAACACAAATATTAAGTAAGACAATATCATGGACGATAACGCTTGTTACAATGATTGTCATGAAGTAGTGACATTTTTTCAGGTAACACTTACAGATCTTTGGGCAACAGATCGAAGGTTGTCAAATTTTACCTGGCTCTTCAGTTTAAAGTTACAGAAAGTTAAATGTCTTGTAGTGAATTCAATTATTTTGAACCTCTGATGGCAAAACTCACTGCAGCCTTGTTTGTTTATGCTGCAGTGGAACAATTACATCATGGCAACAAAATGATCAGCAGGCTCCTAACTTCAATGTCCTGAGGATGGATGTGTTCTGTTCATGAACATACATTTACCAAAGAACATTGATATTTGGAGCGTTAGCTCCTTTAAAAACTGTCAGCTGAATCTGAGTCGAACAAAACAGTCATCTGGAAAAAAAAATCATAATGATGTTAAAAAATTATTCAGAACAATATTGTGTGACTGCTGTAACAAAGTTTAACTGTCTGTTTGCTGATATATAAAACTGAGGCATGAGCTGAAAGCTATTGGTATGTGTCAATACAGCATTTTTCTGTTTGTAAGGATAAAAAAAAAACTATATAATAAATTCCATGACTAGTAACTGAAAGTTATGCACCATAACTCATGTTCCCTGAAGGAAGGGAACGAGGTGCAACATACTTGCTATGGGAATTGCGCCCCCGCGCGATTACCTGAAGGAATATACTCACGCCTTTACGGCTAGGGGCGTCATCGCCGCGCCAGAGGCCCCACCCTCTGGATACTTAAGCGGCTTGCGCCCCTCCATCTTTCTCCAAAGTTGCACTTCACCGAGCTTTCAGCATTGAAAAGGACCAGCTATGTTGCACCTCGTTCCCTTCCTTCAGGGAACATGAGTTATGGTGCATAACTTTCAGTTCCCTTTCAGTCTGGTCTCTCAGTGCAACATATTGTAATTTCCGGTGTATAGGTCGCACCTTTTTATGGTTTTTTCAAGGCCTGCGACCTATACTCAGGTGCGACCTATATATGGCTTGTTATCACTTTCGGTGAAACAAATTTTTAAATCCAGCTCATTTCACAATTACGTTCATTTATTAAGGAAAAGTTCAGCTCAGACATATATTTGCTATAATTTTTATCAAACAAATAATTGTTTTTAAGTGTTAATCTTCTTAAAAGCCTTGCTGTGCGCTCCTGTGGCAGACATTTGCAGCAGAGCTAAACGTAGGTGCGACCTATACACCAGTGCGACCTATCTAGGGATTTTTTCCAATCTATTGGTGATAATTGGACAATGCGACCTATACACAGGTGCGACCTATGCACCAGAAAATACTGTACTTGCTATGGGAACGTAATCTATTCAAGCCCTTGAAATGCTCAGTAAAATGCATGCTAGAGTGAACGTCTGCCCTTGACCAGCAGGCATCTCAAAGCTACTTTCTACTCTGTGTTAGAAAGGACAGCCTGAGTGACGTCACCCGCAGTAACATCCAAATTGTAATGCTTTGCAAAAGTGTTCAATGAGCTCCAATTCGCAGTAGCGCAAATGTCTGCGACTGGTACACCCTTGAATAATGACCAGGAAGTGGCCAAGCCCCTAGTGGAGTGAGCATGCACTCCAGAGGGTACCTGTTGACCTTTGCTACTGTACGCCCTCTTAATGGCCTCAGTCACCCAATGTGAGAGGCATTGTTTTGATAGGGCTATCCCGGTAGCAGGTGCTGCAAAGCAGACGAACAGTTGGTTTGTTTTCCTCCATTCGGCTGTTCTCTGCATGTAGGTGCGTAAAGCCCTCACTGGGCAGAGAGCCTTTAGCCTTTCCTGTTCCTGAGTCAGGACAGGAGCAGGTGGAAAGGAGGAGAGATCAAAGTCTAGACTCCTATGGTTCAAAGTCAAGACCTTGGGAGTGTATGCGGGATTAGGCCTTAGTGTGACCTTTGACCCGTCAGGGGCGAATCTGGTACACATTGGATGTACAGACAATGCATGGAGGTCACCCACGCGTTTCGCCGAGCAAAGTGCCAGGAGTAGAGCAGTTTTATAAGATAGTAAATCTATCTTAACCTCGCTCAGTGGTTCGAATGGAGGGTCACAAAGAGCCCCCAGGACCAGGCCAAGATCCCAACCAGGGGTCAGGGTCCTGCTGGGTGGTTTAGTCTGAAGGACACCCTTCATAAATCTTATTATGATAGGATGTGCTCCAGGTGTCCTGTGTCCCCAGCCTTCGTGACAGGCTGAAATCGCTGATAGGAAAACTTTAATCGTTGAATAAGAACGACCTTTTTCCAGTAAGTCCTGAAGGAAGGTCAGGAGCTGAGCCAAGTCGCATGCATAAGAAATAATATTTCTTTCTGAGCACCAGGCTTCAAAAATACGCCACTTTTGTACGTATAAAGTTTTTGTTTATCCAGCACGGGCATTTTGTATGGTTAATGTATGCTTATTTAAGGATGCCCAATGTGCCTTATGTGCCTTACTGCATATGCCACTTTGCCTCTATACCAACATCAACTACCTCATACATATACTGTGTACATTAACTCATATGCTGCTTTGCCACTCTTTGCAAATGTCAATGCTAAAACCTTCAGTTTATTTTATAGATATACTTTTTATACTTTTATACTACTATGCAAAAACTCAGGACAGTATTACACTTTTATTATTTCATTTTATGCTTATGTTCATTAAATGTTTAGTGTTTTAGTGTTGGTGTAAATTTTCATACTTTTATACTACTATGCAAAAACTCAGGACAGTGTTACACTTTTACTATTTTATGCTTATGTTTATTAAATGTTTTAGTGTTTTAGTGTTTAAATGGTTACTGTTGCACCGAGGGACTGAGAGAAACGCAATTTCAATCCTGTGTATGTCCTGTACATATTGTAGTTCTGACAATAAAGTTGACTTTGACTTTGACTTGACTTAATACCACATTTTCCGGCAGGCCTGACGCCATCAACCTGTCCTTTTCAGCCAACAAGCTGAGACTTTTGGCAGTTCCTGGCCTAAGTGGCTGTACTGCTCCTTCTGGTGACACAGAGGCTGTTAATCCTTGGGGGTCAACCAGGTTGGGAAGGAGGCCTCCTTACCGATGTACTCCCAAGTTACCTTGCTTAGGGTTAATTGAGGGCAGATGTAACCTGTCATCCTTATTAGACAGGTTTGGAGCAGAAAGTCTATTTTCCTCCTCCAAGTTTGGAGTCCTGGGGCTGTGAGGCTGCGAGTTAAGTAAACGAGCAGATCTCCTGACTCCAATCCGTTTTTTGGGGTGGTCCAGTCTACTGATCCTTGGCTTTAATGAAGCGTTGGTACCAGGTAAACCGACCGAGGTCTGTGTTTCATCCTTTGGGAGAATTATTTTTGAAAGCATATTTGGATCAGCACAGAACGGGAGGTCACGTGCTGTCTGACTACTGCTTGGGCATTGTGTGTCCCTCGTTAATAACAAAGGAGCGGCTACATCGTGAGAACATGGGGGTGTTCCTTTTGGTTTGGCAGACTTCAGATTATTTGGTGATAAAGAGCTCAGTCCTCCTCGAAAAACAGGAAGAGAGATCTGATTAAACTCTGACTTGTTTTCATCCACAGCATGCTGAACACAGTCACCGCTGTGAAGGTGTGAAGTTTGTGGCTGCCTGAGGGCGTCTGATGTAGCCCCCCGTCATCAGACTCTGTCAGCTTGCCTCCCTGAGGTGCGGACATGTCACGTGTTCGTCTGGTTAGTGTATTGGCTGTCCCATCGTTCACAATGGAGCGAGGGCTTGAGCACGTGACCCTCCTCACCTGTCTCCAGGAGAGGCGTGGAGGGTGTTTGCAGACGCCTCTGTGTCTGCTCATTGCAGATGAATCAGAGGCACCCTACTGGGGCTTATTAATTAGGCTAATACCCCGTGGACCGTGAGGGAGAGTGGGGAAAAAGCCCTCTCCCTTTATGACGGCTTGCAGGCCAGAGGGACCTGCTTTGCTAGAGATATTTGTTGTGTTGTTGTTGTTTTTTTGAGAGTCAATAAAACAGAGAGGAGCTGTTTCATGAACTTTATTTGTGCTTATGTGCAATGGCGTACATGATTTTATGTCACTCACAGCAGAGAAAGCATGATTTGTGCATGCTGTAAATAAACCAGCTTTTTGTACTGTGTTACAAGCAAAGTCTGGACATGAAGGGATCATTCCCGTTACCACGTGGGCGGGTGATCGTGTAACATGGAAACGTGGACCTGGTTCATCAGGCACGTTTTTGTCTGTTGTCCCGATTCGCCGAGGAGGCCCTGTGCTTGGTCGCCTGGAGGGGGACAAACCTGTTTTTTGCTCCATGCGTGCTTGGTACGAGGTGGGTCCGGCGTGGGTCTCTGCTTGGGCTCCTCCTCGTATGCTGGCCGCTTCTGCGATGGAGCACGCGTTGCCGAGTGGTGCCGAGACCGCACAGGTCTGCTTCCAGCAGACTCCCTTGGAGGGGCGAAGCTTCTCCGGGGAATGCCCACTCGGAGAGCTTCCGCCTGTCTGCGTCTTTGGTCCAGCTTGGTCTGAATTTGCTCCAAAGCTTTACCAAATAATCCCGCCGGCTCTATCGAGTGGTGGAGAAAAGGCACCTTTTGTCCCTCCGGCAGATCAGTTAAAGTCATCCAGAGATGGCGGATCGCGATGACCACTTCCGCCATTCCCCTACCCTGTGTAACAGCAGCTATCCCATCATACGAAGCACAAAGTCTGTTACTCTGCGGGCTTCATCCAGCAATTCGGCAGCCGCCTGCTTGTCCGTTGTTGTTTGGAGCTGTTGCAGCTTTTCCGCTAGGTAAGCCTGCATTAACGCGGATGCGTTCATGGCGCGTGCCGCAAGTCCCTGAGCCCTGTAGCATTTCTCGAGTAGAGACGCTGATGCTCGACAAGCCTTGCTGGGAAGAGTTGGTTTTGTTCCTGATGATTTAGGAGCCAGGTGAGACGCTAGTGTGTCCTTAATCTGAGGCACGTTAGCTATTCCCACTTCCTCCATCCCATCTACATCGAGGAACAGTGAGAGGGGAAGAAGCATAGGGGCTCTTGGTTGAGTCCAGGTGCGAGTTAGTTCTGTGAGGAAGTCCGGGAACACGGGCATCTTTTGCCTCGTGGCGGCCTGCTGCTTCGAGTAAAAATAGTTTCCTTCCAGCCTCGTGACCTGTTGGCGAGGCGGAGGTTCAGGCCATGGGATGTGCAACGCGTCCGTTGCTCTGTGACACAAGTCGAACAGAGCAGGAATGGAAAAGTCAGTTTCTGGGAGCACAGGTACCGGGGTCTGGGAGAGATCTTCACCTTGATCCTCCAGTTCCACATCCGCCTCCTCCGTTGAAAATTCGCCCGAGGCTGAAATCGAGATCTCGTCCTCGTTCATCATGCCACGGGTGTCGAACTCGACTGTTAGGTCCACCATAGGAGCCAGCACGTCAGGGCTGTCGCCCCATTCGACACGTGTGCTGTCATGTAGAGCCATGTTCTCTAGCTCCGGCGTGGGAGTGAGGGGCTCCGTGGTGTCCGCGTCCGCTGTTGTCGCTGAAGCGCCCATGGCTTTGGCGACAAGGTCAACCCGATGCCGCAGCACCGCGTCCATCATGAGGTTGCAATGTGGGCAAAAGTCGGGTGCATCCAGTGCTGTTTTTGTATGAAGCATTCTCAGGCAGACTGGACAGACCTCGTGGGTGTCCGTTGCTGCGAGGGAAAAGCTGCATCCGCTGGGACAGGCGCGCAAAGTTGGGCTCGCCGTCCCGGTGGTTTTCCTTGGAAGTCTCGCCTTTCGCTTTCCTTTTTTCCAGAGACATGTCCGAGATGAGGCGGGCGAGTCCTTCCAGAATCTTTTTTCTTGAAATGTCTCCTCCGTCGCATCGCTTTCGCTGGCTAGCTCGCTAGGAGTTAGCGAAATAGCCTTTTTTCCTATGGCGTAGTTAACGCCGTCGAGCGAAGCAATCTGTAGAGAGAGGGGAAAAAAATACTTTGGGGTTAAGAGAAATGTGCCGGACTAGCTTTCGCTAGTCCAGCAGTACACAGGAATAATTTTCTGTGCGCTCTGTGCAAGGAGCAAGCTCACCTCAGGTTGAGCGATGAAGCAACAGAGAAGTCACATGAAGAGGTAGTTCAGGTTTAAGCAAGGTGAAGGGCAAAAAGAGAAATATGGAGGGGCGCAAGCCACTTAAGTATCCAGAGGGCGGGGCCTCTGGCGCGGCGATGACGCCCCTAGCCATAAAGGCGTGAGTATATTCCTTCAGGTAATCGCGCGGGGGCGCAATTCCCATAGCAAGTATGTTGCACTGAGAGACCAGACTGAAAGGGAATCTATAGCCATTTAAAGCCATAGGACTACCATGCTTTTTTAAGCATGCTGGCCAGACTCTTTCTTCTGCTTCTTCTTATCTCACTACTGTATTGTCTTTTACCACAGATCAGAGGATGAGGCAAAGAGCAAGGGTAATAAAAGCTCCAGCTTTTCTCCTCTGGGCCTGTGAGAACGTAGAGTTGCCGATAAGTTGTCTAGCTCTGAGAATGATCAAAACAAAGTGAATCCTGTGGTCGCAGAGGGAACAAGCTCTGGGAGCCGCAAGAGATGGGGAGGAGGGAGGAGAAACATTAGAGGAGAACATACGTTGGTGGAGCAGCCATGTTCAAGAGAAGACAAGGTTTCCTGTCTTCTAAGCAAGATGGAAACAATAAAAGAACATGCATTCAACACCTGGTCTGCTCAGGACTATTTAGATACTCTATGAGATGAAACGATGGTGGTCTTACATGATTATGAGCACATTGGTGGGTATTTTTTTTATATTTTTTATTTGTATTCATTTTACAATAATGAAATACAACATTTGACATATATGAAAAAATATAAAATATAAAATGAAAGGTAGCAGATGAAGAAAATATCTTATTAAAGCTGCTCCTTATTTATCTAATTCAAACAAATTGTTCTATAATAACAAAACAAGTATATAACTCGTTCAACCTTCAATTTCATTTATATTACTCAAAAATACATTCATTTATATTTGTTTAACAATTCAACCAGTTTCTTAAAGACAGGGATTGATTTGGCTTCCTTAATTTCTGTCATTAAGTTATTCCACAAACCTACTCCCTGAATTACGGTAGTTCTTCCCTACCTATTTCACACTTGACATCAAAAATCGCTCAAAAGACCTCTTGTGTATGGACTTTTGACACTAAAAAAAAAGCAGATGTTCCTAATCAGTACAATGAAATAATTGCAAAACAGTGGTCTTATCCAGCTGCAAGGGCCACACCACATTGCAAAAGTACATTTCAGAACTAGTAAAAAGCAGAGAAAAGAGGAGCATTAAGTGGGGGATAAAAAGAGAGGGGAGGTAGGGGGTGTGGGAGGAGAGGGAGGAATTACAAAGATATAAGAGAGAGAGAGAGAGAGAGAGAGAGGAAGAGGAAACCAACAAAAGGTGGGGTAGAAGTAACAGCCTCACTATTCTGCTCGGGGAGTTTTTCATCTGCCGTTCCTTTCCTTCTTCCCTTCTCTCCGATTCCCCTCTTCAGCAGCACAAACACCAGCAGAAGCAGGGAGCGCTGTAGCCATGTCAGTCACGTCTCAAACCCGCAGTTCTGCGTGTATTTCCCAGATTAATTAACAACAGTGATTTGTTAATTTAATTCTAGGTCTTGGGCTGTTTTTTTTTCTTCTTCTCCCATTCCCCATCTGACACTTTTTTCTGCCGCTTGCTCCCCATGCACTTGGCAGGCTAATTTACCCTGCAGCTTTGAGGAGGGGAAATGAAAGGTATGGAGAGGAAGCCTTCAGATGGTTTATTAAGAATTGATTTGCCACGGTGGCAAAGAGTCAGACAGTAGGGAGATACATGCTGACATGCCTCCCAGGCAGACACCCTCAGGCTGTGGGGGGAGAAAGAAAGACTCCGATAAAGAGAGGTCAGTGCTGCAGAAGATATATTGTTTGGGTGGCTTCACTCAATGGACCACTGTTGATTGACCACCAGCACCTAACTGAATCTGGATCCCTTAGACTCTCAGCAGTGTTCATCCTCCAGCTTCCTACTCACAGCCAAATCCTTTTATTCAACAAAGTAGTTCATAGCCTATTAGCTGCACAGAGTAGTAAATCAAAAAGTTGGAAAATGCCAGCACGCCCCACTGTGAAACATCTGATTTTTAGTCATGCAAATGCTTTACTCTCAAAGGCTGTGGCTGCGTAATCTGGACTAAATCATGCCCAGCTGCTGGTAACCAAGATATGGATGAATTTCACTTTCTATTTCTCTACTACGTTTTTTTTTTTCTGTTGTTAGTTGTTTAAGGAAATTCTACCATTGCTGTTCATCATTCTTTAGTTTGTAGCAGGCCGCTTTTGTAAATGAGCCCTCGAGGCTCAATGAGATTTACCTGACTAAATAAAGGTTGAAAAAATTTACATTAGAACAGCGCACATATTCCAAACTAAACGCCTATAGTCACTTCTTCTTGCTTCCATTGGACAGCATGGGAGGTAAGAGATATTTGACACATCAGAGGCATTCGAGCTTCAAAGCTTGAGTGAACCGAGAAACAAAATCTCCTGCAGCTAGGAGAGACGTCGAGAAGGCAGTGCATCTAATCTTTAGTGGCACATCTCTGCGTGCGTGCAGCAGAAGCGCCTGCCCCTTCATTTACAGCTGGTCAGACTTCCGTGCAGTGAAAGCTTATCGACTCTTCAGTCAAGTTTTTCATTGTTTGAGCGTTTCCGTTGTCGGATGCAGTTGTTGATTATTTTCTCAATATTAACGAGTTGATTGCCCACTGCTGCCGGTTCCATTGCCTCACACCTCAGACGTGTGGCATTTCTCATTAACTGTTAACTCAATTTAATTGCAAATTTTTCAAATCAATTTTTTTGACACTTTTTGATGTATTTTATTAAAACTGGTTTAAAATTAAAAACTTGTTTTCCTATTACTTTAAGCAAATGTGTGTGTGTGTGTGTGTTTGTGGAGGTGTATGTGTTTGTCTATACTGTTGGAAACACGAGTTTTAAAATTAGAGCTGAAAGTTGATGAAGTTTTGATTACTAAGGTAGACACTTTCAACAAAAAACTGTAAACAGGTCATGTAAACACAATTGTTGTACATGATGATTGATTGTTTTGCACGTGTTAAAATCCTACTTCTGAGATTCCAACTGGAGGTTGGCTTGAAACACAGCAACGAAGGCCACAAATGGGACAGATCTGGTTGGCAGAATGAGGAAGTCCTCTGGATAATAATAATAATAATAATAATAATAATAATAATAATAATAATAATAATAATAATAATAATAATAATAATAATAATAATAATAATACTAATGATGAATTCAATTTATAACGCACTTTTCATTAAAGGAGACCACATATAGGTCTTTAAAATTTTTATGTTATGTCTGTGTGCTATCTTGACAATATTAATTCATTTTAATACACAAAATAATTCTTAGATAATTAATTATACCCTTTTTAATTCTGCCATTTTTAACTTTCGTTTTGAACGACCGGTTTCTGATACTGAGTTCTGAAGTCCACGCCCTTCAACGATCTGTTTACGCCCTCTGCAACAGCCAGTATCTGTAATGTGTTGTTGTTTTAAAATTAGCTCTTTTTTTATTACTCATTTGACTTACTGTTAGTGCTAGCTTAAGATAACTTACCGAAACCCGTCTGAGCGCGCCGCAATTTGCTGCTCCTTTTAGCATTAGACCACCCGAATCCAATGCTAATGTTAGCTTGTTCCTCTTCCGGTGTTCGCCAGCTCCGCTCGTTGCACGCGGCGATTTTGGGAGTTATCGCTGTTCCAGTCAAGACAACACAAAGTTCACCAAGTGTCTCCCGTAAATTAATCCGTAAGGAGAAGGTCCTCGCTGCTGCGAGGCTGCAGCGAGGCTGTACAGTTGAAGCTCCGCTCCATCCGCCAGAAGAGGGTCCCGTTGCCGCCGGTCCCTACGCCGGGGGTCCGCTCGTTTAATTTTTGCCGGCTGCGCGTTGGGAGCGATCGCAAATACACTAAAAATTGAACTAAAACATAAAAATAACAATTATACTTTATTTATAAAGCCATTTAAAAAAAACACAGCTGCAACAAAGTGCTGTACACATGAAATTAAGAACATATAAACAAAAGATGAGATGAAATCATGAAAAACAACAGTCATGTGTTTAATACAGAAGTGGGTTGAGCCTAACCAGGGGTTGCTAGGTGAGGGGCTGGACTCAGGTTGTGGTGGGTTGTCCTAGCGCTTGTGACGTCACAAGCGCGATTGTTTTCAAAACGAAACCTAAATTATCACAGTAAAATAAATCTACTTAGAGTAAATAAACCACTGGGTGCATTTTTTTGGCCTTAGGACTGTTTTTTTATGAAGTAAATACCCAAAGTTGAGTAAAAAAAACATTAAAAAGTGAATTTTGCATGTGTGGTCCCCTTTAATGAAAATCTCAAAGGGGGATGGGGGACAAAACGTTTCTCACTTAAAGAAACTGGTCCAGATGACACAATAGCCGTGTTTCCATCAAGGTTTCTAGGTGCGCATTTTGAAGTATCGCAGCAGAAAAGCTTAATGGAAACGGCAAAATCCGTATTTACTTTCTCAAGTTCGCCAAAAAGTTTATACGCTCGCTTGAGGTGGTTTTTGGGATCTGCGAAAATGAGCAGATGCGCAAAACGACAGATGGAAACACATTTGCCGACTCGTGCTGCCGTAGCGAACATTCACGTCACGTGACTGATCAGCTGTTTCCGCTCCGGACAACATGTAACATCGCTAAAACTAGTTGGCATGACAGAATAAATACAACTCGCCCGATAGCAACACGTACCTGAAATATTCTCTCCATTTTGATGAGATGTGTGGCCGGGTTCTGTTTTCAACTGCTACTTCCTGTTTACTGTAGACATGCGCAGTGCTGACGTCTGACGTAATGACGCTGACGTCTGACGTAATGACGCTGACGTCTGACGTAATGACGCTGTGCGCGGCTTGGAAGAAGCGCTTCAAGCCAGCAGATGGAAACACTTCTGATCTGCATTAATTTGTATTTACATATTTGCGAGGTAGCTCAAAATTCGAAATGAAAATGGATGGAAACACAGCTAATTTAACCTTTTTTTTGTCGTAAAAATGTTATTGTGCTAAAAAAAAAAAAATCCGTAAATGAGTTTGGTAATGTTGGTAGAGCTGTTACCTCTCAGCAAGAAGGTTACCAATTCAAATCCAAGCCCGGGACCTTTCTGGGTGTAGTTCTAGGTTTTCTCCGGGTGCTCCGGTTTCCTCCCCAGACCAAAAACATGCATGTTAGACTGATTGGTAACTCTAAATTGTCCCTAAGTGTGGGTGAGAGAGTGAATGGTTGTCTTGTTTGCCTCTATGTGTCTCTGTGAAGAACTTCAAATGCAAGTCAAATTTATTGTCATTTATATCACATGTAGTGCATGAAGTGGAGCAAGATTGTGTTCACAGGGTCCCAGTTACACCCCAAAATAGCAAAATATAAAATATAAAATGAAACTATAAATAAGGATCTAAGATATACACTGACATATGCTAAACAAATGCCAAACAGTACACTAAAATATCTAAGATATAGGCTAAACAGCAAGTACCTGGCAGGAAAGATACCATGATCATGAAGGTGGTTCACCCAGGGTGAGGCTCAGTCATTGAACTCTGGATGTGCTGACCCCTGTGGATTCCCCAAATGTGGGACTCTCAACTGCATAATTTCTGGTAATTCCTGTCCAGTGGACATCAAATCTGCCACAGCATTTCTTCCCAACTTCTTCTGAAGCCAAACCCTCCTTACAATTGCATACTACCTCCCTACTGCATACTTTCCACCAGAAATTAGTTGAGATTCCCACATTTGGGGAATTTGCAGGGTCAGCACCACCAGAGTGCAATGGCTGAGCCTCATCCTGCCACCTTCATGATCATGGTATCTCCCCTAGCCAGGTAAGTATGCATAATTTCTTTTTAGCACGTGTGACCTATCCAGAGTGTATCCCGCCTCACGCACAGTGATAGATGGACATGAGTACCAGTGACCCCCGCAACCCAAAAAGGAAGAAACATAAGGCTGGATGGATGGGTTTGGTAAAAATCTTAACTTTAAAAATGCGTTTCTAGGCGTCTTGTGATCTTGCTTTTGCTTTGGCTGAAAATAAATGTATTGACGTCTGATGAATTTTAACTAGATTATTTGGGGAAAAATTATCAAACAGAAGAAATTAGTGGTGAAGCCATAATACTTTACAAAATTAGCTTTTTTTTTTAAAATTTGGGTTAGTACAAAAATCATCCAACCAGCCATCTGTTAACTTTACCCGATTCTTTCTTTTCAGTTTGCAGGGGTCACTGGTGCCCATATCAAGTTATCACTGTGCGAGAGGTGGGGTTCACCTGGACAGGTCCAGTACAGAAACAAAGATCTTAGCTTAGCTTTTTCTGCACAACATAATTACCTATAGAATTTTTGTACTTTTTGGGCCATTTTATTTTACATTCGTCACATAAATTTTACATTTTATTTACATACACCACATCCTGTTCCAGTTTTTAAGTCACGTCAACTTTCTTTATAATGCAAATTAAAAATAGCAACTGTTACCAAAATAATTGACTATAAATCACAGCATCAAGTAAAAAATAACAAGCTGTAATTAAAAGCATCAAAAATACAAACATAAAAAACACAAAAACAATGAGAAACAAATCAGATCATACTGTTTTAAATTTCAGTGAATACAGGTGTGTTTTTTAGCAGAGATTTTAAAACGGGGCGTGAAGGGGCATGTCTGTTGTTGAGGGGCAGATTGTTACAAAGTTTATGGCCCATGACTGAAAAAGTCTGATCTCCTCTGAGATTCAACCTGTTTTTGGTACAGTCAAAAGCATCGGATCAGATGATCTCAGCACCCGAGAAGGAACATGGTTGATGTAGGTCAGAGAGGTATGAGGGTGCAATGCAATTTAAGGTCAACAGGTGTATTTTAAAATCTATTCTGACATGCACAGAGAGCCAGTGAAGGGAGGACAAAACGGGTGAAATAAGCTCAAACCTACACGAGTTCCTGTTAATATCCAAGCTGCAGCATTTTGGACGAGCTGGAGACTGACTGACCCCAACATAAAGCGTGTTACTGTAGTTTAGCTGGGTTGTAACAAAGGCATGGACTATTTTTTCAAGGTTGAATCTGGTCAACACGGACTTAAGCTTAGCTATGTGCCTTAACTGGAAGAAGCTTTTTTGTAGAACAGAGTTAATCTGTTTAAGACTTAGCTTTGTCGTCAAATGCTTTCATTCCTTTCCTCGTGTTTTTCACTTTCTTCATCTAATGAAACGGTGGCGCTGCTCTCTGCAGCTGCAGCCTCAGACATCTGTCTCCCCCATGTCGGTTGTTTTCTTTTCTTGATGGATGGTCTGAAATGAAATTTCCATTTTTTTATTGATTGATTGAAATGCATGACATTTAATATTCTTGACTCCTTTAATGCTGGGCATTTGCACCAGTGACCCTAGCGACCCAAAAAGGAAAAAGCAGGTAAAGATAATAATAGATGGATGGATGGATGGATGGACCCCATTTAATTAAAAAATATGACATGTTTTTACTTTAGTCCAGAACAATCACATTTTCAATGGCTTCCTTTCCTTATTTATTTTATATATATCTGTTTATTTATGCATTTATTGTAACTGTTACCAAACAGAAGATTAACAGTTAGACCCACTGTAGAGGAAATAAAGAAAACAAGAATCCAAAAAATAAATTGTGCATTGTATTCAAGGAGTCTCTTTTTTGTGTGCTGTTTGTCTCAGTGAGTGTGGAGCTAAGTTTGACTCCATCATCTTTCTTTCCTGTGTGCTGCCTTTTGTCTGTCAGCATGGAAGTGATTTGTCCTGCAGATGCAGACTAATGAATGAGGCGTCCTGCTCATGGGCTGATATTAGCCGGGGTAGCAGTTCTTTTGATGTGATTAGCTCCTCGCACTCTCTTGACAAATTGGGCTGTCCTTTCCTCACAGCTGAAGCACTAATCTATGCCAAGAAACAAAGAAGCTCCTTTCACTTACCACAACATGTTGCTCTGTATGTGTGTGTGTGTGTGTGTGGGGGGGGAGGGGGTATTTGTGTGTGTTAGAGTGTTTTATTATTATTATTTAATAAAATGTGAAACATCTCTTTCAGGCTCATAAACAGAGTCATAAAGTGTCACACAAATGATTTTGTAAATTCACACATTGTGTTTGTGCTTTTTATGTTTATCTTGCAGTAAATTGTTATGAGCTACACACATTTTTGAAAGTGCATAGGTAAAAATAATACAAATTTATGGCACACATTACGTCCAAGTTATTCATCTACAGAATCAGAATCACTTCTGCATATTTGTTGTATGTAGCTGTGTCCTGGATGAGGTCTGACTTTAATCTGTGCTTTCTCCTTTTGGTCCCATCAATGACAACACCCACAAGTGCCTCAGGTTTGCAAACCACAGTGAGCAAAGCAAACTTTAGACGTGTGCAATCAACTGTTGATTATTTGACTCATTTAAAGACCTGGATGGCAATTAACTACATCAATGGAATGATTCAATAAGTGATTGTCCCGAGGTTTCCTTCTGCGTT
>JBBPBX010003582.1:39509-62038 GCA_038048925.1 Garcialebias charrua
TTAGTTGATACTGTTATTATTTTACTTGTTTTATCACTTGTTTTATTGACATTTAATTCTGTTGCACTTTGTAGCACTTTGAGATTTTCATTAATGAAAAGTGTGTTATAAATTAAATTCATTATTATTATTATTATTACCTAGGGACAATTTAGAGTTACCAATCAGTCTAACATGCATGTTTTTGGACTGTGGGAGGAAACCGGAGTACCCGGAGAAAACCCACGCATGCATGGAGAGAACATGCAAACTCCACCCAGAAAGGGCCCCGGACCGGGATTTGAACCGGGGACCTGCTCGCTGAGAGGCAGCAGCTCTACCAGTTGTGCCACCGTGCTGCCAATGGATATGGTTTATGGAAACACAACTGATGTGAGCCGATCCGAATTGAACCAAACTGATCCGATCTGCACCGAGCGGGTGGAAAAGGGGCACTTGTGACTTGTGCTCCTTGTAGCCTCATTGTTCCACCTGTCTCCCTTATTTACACACGTATTCTGTCTTACTACAGCTGACTGTCATTCCTCTTCTTTAACTGTCTACCTACTCTAAAGTTCTCTTCCACCTGTTCTCATCACAGATCACAATGTCATCTGAAAACATCACAGTTGATGGGGATTCCTGCCTGACCTCATCGTTTAATCAATCCATCACCAGAGAAAACAAGAAGGGGCTCAGAGCCGATCCTTGATGCATTCCCACCTCCACCTTGAAGCTATCTGTCACTCCTACAGCACATCTCACCACTGTCCTTCTGTCTTCATACTTGTCCCAGTGTTTCCCCTAGCAGTGGCGGTCCTAGCCTATTTGGCGCCCTGGGCGAGCAACCCCAACTCCCCCCTGGCTAGGTTGCCAGTGGGGGTCCTCTTCCAGAAAATTTTGAATAAAATAGATGCCATTTCCTGCATTCTGGTGTATTTTAATGGGTTGTTCAACATCTAGTTTTACCTACATATATAAACTATTCAATAAGTATTTAGAGTATTAATGGTAGAACAAGAAGTAGCCTGAGACAAACATGTAGCATTAACACATTATGAACATTATTCAAGAATTGTTCATATAAGAACATTATCAAATATTTTACAAAGTATGTGATACTAGCAATAACAGCATTGTAAGAGGGAGACAGTTGAACACGGAGGCCTCCACCTCTGTTTAATGATGGACGGTTTCTTTTCACAAAGATGGCCTCCTTTACTCCTCTCTCAAACCATTGTTCCTCTCTATCAAGGAGGAATGATGACTGAGTCACCCCAAAAATACACTACACGCGGCTCCGCCCCGCTCCGCAGGTCGCAGCTGTGCGAGTCCAATTTCCACTACCTCCGCTCAGCTCAGGTCCGAGTGGATGCGCTGCTCCGAGACGCATGCGCGGGAATTGCGAGATCGCGTGATAAATCAAGTGATAAATAAGTAAGTCAGAACAAAACAATTCACTCGGTGGAAGAAGGAGAACAACTGATAGAGACTGCTGCCTTGATCTTCTCTCGTAAATGAGCGACAGGACATGGTTTGAGCAACAGGAAGTGATGTATTACATTTCAGAATAAAATACTTTATTTATTTATTTATTTCTTGTATTGCGTTTGTAGGCGTAGTCATAAATGATAGTTTGACAGCATTTTTGTACAAATAAATCCGTATAGAGCTAGGATTAGTCCGCCCGTGGTGATTTTATTTTGTAAATACGGAAGTTGTGCTCGTTCCTTTTCCTGTTGGTGCGACGTAATCTTCAAAAGTTGACTCCGGCACAGCTCCGGCATCCGGCAGAAATAGAAAAATTTCTAATTTTGACGGACTGCCGTCCGCTCTCCGCTGCTCGCCGCCGCCGTGCGGAGCCAGTGTAAATTCTGTCATTGATTATAATGGGTGCGTATTTGCTGCGGAAGTCGGACCGGAGCGGGGCGGAGCTGCAACGCGTGTAGTGTATTTTTGGCGTCAGTCACAGCTCCTCAGACTGAAGAAGTCTTTTTGATACAAAGAAGTATCTGTCCAGAGGACTAAATTTATTGAGCCTGCCCCAGGACAATAATCTGTAAAGCTTTAGCACATTTGATATGGAAAACACATTTGGACTTAACCAATTAATATATTTTCAATGGCAAAATATGCAGGCTTATTTCATATTACTTTCATGCTATTCCCTTTCATTGCTTTATGTATTTATTATCTTACTTTTAAATATAACAATATAATGAATCACTACTGTCGTTTAGAAAGTGTTTATATTGGAACTAATGCTTGTTTGTTCACACACAGTTACAACAGCTCACCTGTTCCTTCATACTGACAGGAACAATCCCTTCATCACGCTCTGATCCTGACACTAAATCACATTTTAAAAATTGTCATAACTCAGCAAAAATCTCCCCTTTTACAAAATCTTATGATCAATTCAGGCCAGTTTCATTAAAGGGTTGAATCATCTGACATCGCAGGGCACTTCTCATATAGAGCAGGTCTTCACCAGACTCATCCTCTTCATTATATAATTATAATGATACTGTATTCAGTCAATGAGTAATCCTACCTGCCCACTCTGGGCTGCTGCATGATGGTGGGGCTGCATCTTGATCCTGACACTTAAGGGCTACAAGACAAAATTTCAGTTATGTGGCGTTGCATCATAATATTATTTAAATTATATAACAGTATGTTATGTCACAATGCCACACACCACAAAATTCATTGACTTGATAATTTACTTGAACAGTGTTTTGCAGGAAAAGTTCAACATCATGTCTCACCTGTTTGATCTCTCTCATTCACAAACTGCAGCTGTTTGAGTGAAAAATGTGCCAATGTACATCAATAGCATTTTTAATACCACATTTGTATGGCATCCCGTGCTACATCAGTACAGACAGGAACTGATGAAGGGAGAGGGGAATTGGTAGGCGGGGTGCTCGGTTCTGATGACAGGGCAGGGCAACCTGCTTGTATAATGGTATGGGAAACATTGGAATACTCTTGTGTACTGTAGTGGTGTCCTAATAACACACCGTATCAGCAGCCTGATACCAGCCTGAAGTTCACATACAAACACCCTGATACTTCAAACTGATACCATGTTTTGCTTGTTGACGTCTTTTCCTCTTCCATTTTTCACGACAATAAATAAATAAATTTCTAAATTCATTGTGTAATATTTAGATAAAAACTCAGAAACTATGGTATCAGTATTCAGTACCATAAAGTACCCAAAGGTAAGAACTCTGTAGGCTATAATAATAACTGGTATTGGGACTCGGGACACCCTCTTGTACCCTCAGTGCTTCTTGAGAATAGGGGCAAAATGGTTTGAAATGTCTTCCACCAAAAATGTTATTTATTCCTGAAGTTATGTATTCATACATGACAAATAACGTTTTGGGAATGTAAATATGTTAAGGTGCAGGCTCCCAGCTGCAATATTTTCTTTTAAATTACATTTTTACTGGATCTGACTGAGAACTTTGTCAACACCATCCATCCATCCATCCATTTTCTTCCGCTTATCCGGGGTCGGGTCGCGGGGGTAGCAGCCTAAGTAGGGAGGCCCAGACTTCCCTCTCCCCAGCCACTTGGAGCAGCTCCTCTGGGGGAATCCCAAGGCGTTCCCAGGCCAGCCGAGAAACATAGTCCCTCCAGCGTGTCCTGGGTCTTCCTCTGGGTCTCCTCCCGGTGGGACATGCCCGGAACACCTCACCAGGGAGGCGTCCAGGAGGCATCCTAACCAGATGCCCGAGCCACCTCAACTGGCTCCTCTCGATGTGGAGAAGCAGCGGCTCTACTCCGAGTCCCTCCCGGATGACTGAGCTTCTCACCCTATCTCTAAGGGAGAGTCCAGCCACCCTGCGGAGAAAACTCATTTCAGCCGCTTGTATCCGAGATCTTGTTCTTTCGGTCATAACCCAAAGCTCATGACCATAGATGAGGGTGGGAACGTAGATCGATCGGTAAATTGAGAGCTTTGCCTTTTGACTCAGCTCTCTCTTCACCACGACAGACCGGTACAGCGCCCGCTTCACTGCGGACGCTGCACCTATCCGCCTATCGATCTCACGCTCCAGTTTTCCCTCATTCGTGAACAAGACCCGAGATACTTAAACTCCTCCACTTGGGGCAGGACCTCCTCCCCGACCCGGAGAGGGCATGCTACCCTTTTCCGGCTCAAGACCATGGCCTCGGATTTGGAGGAACTGATCCTCATCCCGGCCGCATCACACTCGGCTGCAAACCGCTCCAGCGAAAGCTGTAGATCACGATCTGATGAAGCCAATAGGACCACATCATCTGCAAAAAACAGAGAAGCGATTCTAAGGCCACCAAAACGGATCCTCTCAACACCTTGGCTGCGCCTAGAAATTCTGTCCATAAAAGTTATGAACAGAATCGGTGACAAAGGGCAACCTTGGCGGAGTCCAACTCTCACTGGAAACGAGCCTGACTTACTGCCGGCAATGCGGACCAAGCTCTGACACCGGTCGTACAGGGACCTAACAGCCCATATCAATGGGCCTGGTACCCCATACTCCCGGAGTACCCCCCACAGAACCCCCCGAGGGACGCGGTCGAATGCCTTTTCCAAGTCCACAAAGCACATGTAAACTGGTTGGGCAAACTCCCACGCACCCTCCAGGACCCTGCTGAGGGTGTAGAGCTGGTCCAGTGTTCCACGACCAGCACGAAAACCACACTGCTCCTCCTGAATCCGAGGTTCGACTATCCGACGGACCCTCCTCTCCAGAACCCCTGAATAGACCTTACCAGGGAGGCTTAAGAGTGTGATCCCCCTATAGTTGGAACACACCCTACGGTCCCCCTTTTTGAATAGGGGAACCACCACCCCAGTCTGCCAATCCAAGGGAACTGCCCCCGATGTCCACGCGATATTGCAGAGTCGCGTAAGCCAACACAACCCCACAACATCCAGAGCCCTAAGGAACTCAGGGCGAATCTCATCCACCCCCGGAGCCCTGCCACCGCGGAGCTTTTTAACCACCTCGGTGACCTCAGCTCCAGAGATTGGAGAGCCCGACCCAAAGTCCCCAGGCTCCGCTTCCTCAGTGGAAGACGTGCCAGTAGGATTGAGGAGGTCTTCGAAGTACTTCCGCCCACCGACTCACAACATCCCGAGTTGAGGTCAACAGCACGCCATCCCCACCATAAATGGTGTTGGTCGCGTACCGCTTTCCCCCCCTGAGACGCCGGATGGTGGACCAGAATCGCCTCGAAGCCGTACGGAAGTCATTCTCCATGGCCTCTCCGAACTCCTCCCACGCCCGAGTTTTTGCCTCAGCAACCACCCGAGCCGCATGCCGCTTGGACTGTCGGTACCTATCTGCTGCTTCCGGGGTCCCACAGGCCAAAAAGGCCCAATAGGACTCCTTCTTCAGCCTGACAGCATCCCTCACCGCCGGTGTCCACCACCGGGTTCGAGGGTTGCCACCACGATAGGCATCAACAACCTTGCGGCCACAACTCCGTATTCGTCGGCGTATAAGTCGCACCGGAGTATAAGTCGCACCGACCTAATTATGCCCAATTAAATGGAAAAATCAACGTATAAGTCGCATCGGCCTATAAGTTGCACCGGCCTATAGGTCGCACCTCACGTGAACTGGTGTTTTGCCCAAAATGGACTGGCTGCCAAATTGTTTGGAAGGACTTTTGACAAGATTATCACATAAAAACTACAGTATTTTGTTTGATGTGTCTTAGTTGAACTTTTCATTAATAAATGAACATTATTTTGGACTGGCTGCCAAATTGTTTGGAAGGACTTTTGACAAGATTATCACATAAAAACTACAGTATTTTGTTTGATGTGTCTTAGTTGAACTTTTCATTAATAAATGAACATTATTTTGGACTGGCTGCCAAATTGTTTGGAAGGACTTTTGACAAGATTATCACATAAAAACTACAGTATTTTGTTTGATGTGTCTTAGTTGAACTTTTCATTAATAAATTAACATAATTTTTGTATATTTTGTGTCTTTCATCATTTATCTTTAAAGATAAACACATAAAAATATATTTTTATTAGCTGACATTACAGTAAAAAACGTGTCTCAGTTTAAAATGATGACAGAAACAGATACTGTATTTATTTTATGGTTTTTATTTATTTATTCAAAACCATTGAAGTCTTCATCTTCTGTGTCACTGCACCATTTTTGGACCAGGCAGATGTCAACAGTGTAGGTACTGTAAAGGGTTTCTTAGCGCCCATAGCGGCCGAAACTGGTACTGCACCATTTTTGGAGTTTTTGACCAAAGTCAAATTATGACCAAAATATTGGAAAAATCGACGTATAAGTCGCACCGGCCTATAAGTCGCAGGGCTTAAAAATGTAGGCAAAAAGGTACGACTTATACGTCGGAGAATACGGTAAGCTGCCTCGACAATAGAGGCGCGGAACATGGCCCACTCGGACTCAATGTCCCCCGCCTCCCTCGGAACGTGTTCAAAGCTCTCCCGGAGGTGGGAGTTAAAGCTCCGTCTTACGGGAGACTCTGCCAGACGTTCCCAGCAGACCCTCACAATACGTTTGGGTCTGCCAGGTCTGACCGGCATCCTCCCCCACCATCGGAGCCAACTCACCACCAGGTAGTGGTCAGTTGACAGCTCCGCCCCTCTCTTCACCCGAGTGTCCAGGACATGCGGCCGCAGATCAGATGAGACGACAACAAAGTCGATCATCGAACTACGACCTAGGGTGTCCTGGTGCCAAGAGCACATATGTACACCCTTATGCCTGAACATGGTGTTCGTTATGGACAATCCATGACGAGCACAGAAGTCCAACAACAAAACACCACTCGGGTTCAGATCAGGGGGGCCGTTCCTCCCAACCACACCCCTCCAGGTCTCACTGTCATTGCCCACGTGAGCGTTGAAGTCCCCCAGCAGAACAAGGGAGTCCCCAGGAGGCGCACTCTCCAATACCCCCTCCAAGGACTCCAAAAAGGGTGGGTAATCTGCGCTGCCGTTTGGCGCATAGGCACAAACAACAGTCAGAGCCCGTCCCCCCACACGTAGGCGAAGGGAGGCTACCCTCTCGTTCACCGGGGTGAACCCCAACGTACAGGCACCAAGATGGGGGGCAACAAGTATGCCCACTCCTGCTCGGCGCCTCTCACCAGGGGCAACTCCAGAGTAGAAGAGTGTCCAACCCCTCTCAAGGAAACTGGTTCCAGAGCCAGAGCCATGCGTTGAGGTGAGTCCGACTATTTCTAGCCGGAACCTCTCAACCTCACACACTAGCTCAGGCTCCTTCCCCACCAGAGAGGTGACATTCCATGTCCCAATGGCCAGCTTCTGTAGCCGAGGATCAGACCGCCAGGGTCCCCGCCCTCGGCCACCACCCATCCCACATTGCACCCGACCCCTTTGGCCCCTCCCATAGGTGGTGAGCCCATGGGAAGGGGGACCCACGTCTCCTCTTCGGGCTGTGCCCGGCCGAGCTCCATGGGTGAAAGCCCGGCCACCAGGCGCTCGCCAACGTGCCCCACCTCCGGGCCTGGCTCCAGAGTGGGGCCCCGGTGACCCGCGTCCGGGCGAGGGAACATTTTGTCCATTTATTTTACTCATCATTGGGGTCTTCGGGCTGCACTTTGTCTGGTCCCTCACCTAGGACCTGTCTGCCTTGGGTGACCCTACTAGGGGCATGAAGCCCCTGACAGCATAGCTCCTAGGATCATTGGGACACTCAAACCCCTCCTCCACGGTAAGGTGGCAGCCGAGGGAGGGGTGTCAACACCATCAGACAAAAATAAATTGGTATACATTTTTTTAAATGAACTTATGACTGATAGTTTTATTCTCTGTGGTGCCTTAATTCTTTTAACTACTGTATGTCCATGTTTTTTAAATTGATCATACCACAATCTAAACATTTATTTAGTCTGTATTTAATTACTCCAGTTCAATTGATACAAAAACAATTTTGAAAGTAATCATCACAATGAACAGTGTCATTTATTAGTTAAAAAAAAAGAAGCAAATGCACCCAATAGATGAATTCAGACAATTTACAAACAAATGCCTATCAAGAAACAAAATAAATATTATTTTAAACAAAATGCAACATAAACTACATCTGACAGAATTGACGGCACATGACGGTGTTGACACAGAACTGACGGTGGTGACAAACTAGTAAAAAGAAAACACTGAACTTGAAATTACATTTAAGTAGAATTAAATGCTGAAATGTTGTAGAATGTGAAGATATGAAGAAAAAATGTGAAATAACCATATTTAGATTTCAAGTGTAGTGATACACCTAGCCTCTGATATTTTAGGCTTGACCTTCAAGTACACCTCTCTGCATCTCTCTGGAACTCTAAGTGTTACACCTTCTTGAGGCCCTCAAGGAGACAAATGGACACTTATATTTTTTACAATTATTATGAATTAATGGACACTAATTAATCAGATTGAACTTTCTCTTTAATGTGTGTTAATTCAGAATTGATCAAACAGTATTTTTGTCATTTCAATGATGATTTTACTAAGATGGTATATTTTAAATATGACAAAGTTAAGAGAACATCTCAGAATGATCGTGCTTTGAACTGTCTGCTCTATGCAGAATAAGTGTCTAAGGTTGAATGAACAATCCTTCGTATTTGTTTGAACTGTTTTTGTTTCGAAGGAAAAGTGCTAGACATAGCTTGCTTTCGGTCTCCCGTCCTTTCTAAAAACAATGAATCAGTTCTCAAAACAAAGTACTGACTTGTGCACATGCACCTGCATCTTCTCACGTATGTTTTCTATGTTTTGTCTACCCTATCATCTGTCACTCAAACTCACTCACTTGCAAAGTCACACCCTCTCTAGGGGTGCAACAACCAATCAGCAGGAAGTATGTGACTAAGTCACACCCCCTTCTTAAGGGGCACTTCCTGCATTTTGGGTTAGAGTTTCGAGGAGAACGAACTGACAACTTGCTTCCCTCTGGAAAGCTGGAGACGGCCCGGTCATGTGTCAACGACCCACGTCTCAGCTGGAATCATAGTAAAGCCTTACTTTGATCCATTCACTCATTTCTGGAAGAATTTGTTTTCTGAAGTTTTACTTTGAAAGTTCAACCAGTGCGATTGGGGCCTGTTCCTGCCGGTGAAAGCGTGCTCCCGCTCGTCTGATCCAGTCATACACGCACGAAGTCATCTGGACGCTCACTGGACAACACAGTCCGTTAGTGTCCACAAACTTCTCAGTCCTCACCTCGCAAGACGTCTCGTCACCAGGTAAAGAGGCGTTGTTTGTATGCTGCACGTGTCGGAAGTACAGCTAAGATCCGTATGGGAAAGCTTGCCACCCTGGTTGGTTCAAAGTAAACAACTTTAGTTAACTTAGCTCCAGTACTCCTTCCTCCTATTTCTTATTTTTCATAAGCATTTAAACTGTCAAGTAATGTGCCAACAGAAAGGTCCAACTGTCTGTTTGTTTTTAATTTGAATTCTTGTCAACGTAGTTATTAAATCAGAGCTAATATCGATACAAATGTTTAATGTAATTTTTGTGATAGTTTCAATAAAAGGTCTATTTTTTTGGTAGACCAATATAAATTGAAGTCTCCTGTGAAGTTACATTTCTGGCTAATCACAGTAAAAACAATTTAGTATCGGAAAAAGGAAGAACTCGCGCATTGGTGGCAGTTTGTGCAGTTAAACTCTGCTCATAAACTGCGCATCTACAATAATGCCAGACTCAGTAAGTGTTTAAATACCTTACCTACCACATTATTCTATTACACAAGGAACATCAAAATTTTTGAGAATATACTTTTCTCACTGAAGTCATCAACCAGGACGATTTTCAATCAAAATGTAGAAGATGAATGTAAACAAAAATATACAAGACAGAACTCTTTGAAATATATTGTGAACTAATTCATATCTTTCTAAATCGCTTAAAAGTCAGTACCGTATTCGTCGGTGTATAATACGCTCCGGTGTATAATACGCTTTGCCATATTTTTGGAAATAAATCAGAAAAACCCTTAGATAATACGCTTCGGTGTATAATACGCGCTGCCGTGACAGTCTTTTTTATGGCCACTAGATGGCGCCAAACCCATTGAAACTGTAGTGATACAACCGTGACCTCAGAAACACTTCTCTGATCGCTCTCAGTAATGAACTTTTTGGGAGTTATTCCTGAAGGGACAGTAATACTTTTATTACTTTTAATTTGAATCAAACATTACAAATTGTCAGAAAGATAAAGTGTTAGTTTCAGATGTCAGCATTTTATGATAAAAACTGATCTTAACACTACACACAACACTGTTAACCTGTTGGTTTGGTTAAAACAACGTCATTAAAGCGTCACATATGGGACCTATGTTAATGATAATAGCAAAAACAGATATTATTCATCTGATTATTAATTAGGACAAAAACAAAAGTCTCTTCTGAGGAGATTGTCCTGAGCTCAAACTAAAATGAGATAAACAGTGTCACTGAATCTTCACTGCAGGTTTGAGAAGAGAAATCCTTCATGAATAACATTTTGGAATAACATTTGCTATTCAGCATGAATTTAAACAGTTTGAATAAACAGACTACAGGGCGCATTAGCGCCCATAGCGGAAGAAACTGGTACTGCACCATTTTTCGCCAAAATGAATAACGGCGAATCAGAGCTAAAAATGGGTCTAAAAATATGGGAAAAAATCCATAGATAATACGCTTCGGTGTATAATACGCAGGATATTCAAATGAGCAATAAAAGTGCGTATTATACACCGGAGAATACGGTATATTTAATCCCCAGGCAATAGACGTGTCACATATTCTCCTTCAATAAAATCCATAACAGCTGGTGATATGCGGTATACACCCCTGGTGCTGCTCGTGCGGACTGGTGAAGATGGTTTTCCCAGCCAAACTAGGACATCCAAAAATGGCACAAAGCAGACATCCCGACGACCTTGTTTTTTCTTAAAGCTAAGAGTTGGTCCATGAGGATGAAAAAAATCCACTTGTGCATCTTCGTGCTCTTTGTCAATTTGTAAGGCTTTAGCCAGCCACCACTTCCCATCATACATCACAAAGAGCCAGTCTTCATTTTGGACATTACCAGGGCCTATCGTGGTCGTTGTTCCTTCAGGTGTCTTGCTGGGCTCCTTCTCCATTTCCTCCATCAGCATTTCCAGAGGATTCTAAACTTTAGCAGTGGTTGACCTTTTATGGACATCTGGGTCCTGTGTTGTGTCACCAAAAGAGTGAATGGTTGGACTGAAGCACTTGCAAATCTGTGGCTCCCCGCAAAAACATGAAAGGAACCTGCAATGGATGACATTCCCCTGAGCTAGCACTTGGTGAATGTTTCTTGTTCCTGGGATAGATTTCAGGGTTTGCAGGAGGAGAGAGTCATAAGACTGAAAATCATCATTTGTCACAAATTGCAGCTTGACACCACTTAAGCTGCTGTTGGACACTGTTATGCACCCCGGGGGTTTTAGATGTTTAAACATCCTTGTTTTTATTTTTTTCCTCACTGCAACCTACTGCAGTCTGCTGCAGCCTGCTGGTTCAGGAAGAACTCACCTTTTCTTTACTCAGCCTGTCCTTAATCAGGCTTGATTAGGGCTGCCACATCACCTGCTGGTGCTGTCTTTAAATACCTGAGGCTGAGCTCTACAGAATGTGGAGGTTTTGAGATTGCCAGCTGAGGTTGGTGGACGCAAGCAGGAGCTTGTTGGAGCAACTTGGGATCCTTTTGTAGGTATAACCAAGTTTTGTTTAAGGTAGCTGTAAGTGCTGCCTGTGTGTGTGTGTGTGTGTGTGTGTGTGTGTGTGTGTGTTCAGGTGTGTTATCCACCCACCCTGGCCATTGTGATTTAAGCTAAGGCTCTGAGACTGGCTAAACAGCACATGAAGCAGCTCTAGTGCTTACTAGAGTTGTGTGTGGTCGAGGCTTGATACAAACAAGGTTTGGCTTGTTAATCTAGTAGAGGCTGGTGTAGGAAACACTAGAAGTCAGCTGATGTTCATTTTGGAACATGCTGAATATACACTTAAGGTAAAACTGAGTGCTGAGTGACAGCCGTGGTGCTGTATGGTGTGCAGACACTGGGAGACCTCCACCCTCCCTGTTTGTTTGTGAGTTTGCTCCTGGGGGAGTAGTAGTTGAGCTGTTTGAACTCTTAAAATGACTCTATTTGTTTAAATTAGAGATCTGTGTGGGTTGAAGCACCTTGTGTGCAGGTTGAAACTCTGGCCTAGGCTTAGAGGTGTGGGTCTGTGCCTGTGAGGCCTAGTTGAGTTCATTATTGGAGACGTTGGGGGCAGTGTCTGTGCAGTTGTCCAGGAGGGGGACAGCTGAGTGTAATAGTAAGGGACTGTTACCTTTTTCTTTTATTTGTACTTTGATGACTTGGTGAGTGCTGGTAGTCCTATTTTCGCTTTTTGTTTGTTTAGAGGGACTTTTGGTAAGGTAGATCGTCGCCTGGGGAGACACGATGGCCCTGTTTAGGGCTGGGTTTGCCTGGGTGGCGTTTTATTCATTTTGGCCCGACTCACCAGTCCACCATTTCTTTGAACTTTTCATTATTTACTTTTTCTTTCTTTGGATGCTGATCTAGGAGAAGACACTCCGGGCCTGGTGGGAGAAGCCTGGGAGGATCTCGCCAGCCTGGAGGCTCTTATTTTCAGTTTAATAAAATTTTGTTTAAACCTTCTTCTGTGTCTAGTGTCCACTAAATATGTTTTGGCTGTTTCCAGTCGTAACAGACACCATGTCAAAGAATAATTTGCCATCTATGATATCCTGGCCTCTTAGCACAATACTGTCAGCACATCTCTTCACTGTCGCCCCGATGCCATCTGGAGCACCCTTGCCATATGATGTTGGGAAGAAATTCCATGTCCATCCATCCATCCATTTTCTTCCGCTTATCCGGGGTCGGGTCGCGGGGGTAGCAGCCTAAGTAGGGAGGCCCAGACTTCCCTCTCCCCAGCCACTTGGAGCAGCTCCTCTGGGGGAATCCCAAGGCGTTCCCAGGCCAGCCGAGAAACATAGTCCCTCCAGCGTGTCCTGGGTCTTCCTCTGGGTCTCCTCCCGGTGGGACATGCCCGGAACACCTCACCAGGGAGGCGTCCAGGAGGCATCCTAACCAGATGCCCGAGCCACCTCAACTGGCTCCTCTCGATGTGGAGAAGCAGCGGCTCTACTCCGAGTCCCTCCCGGATGACTGAGCTTCTCACCCTATCTCTAAGGGAGAGTCCAGACACCCTGCGGAGAAAACTCATTTCAGCCGCTTGTATCCGAGATCTCGTTCTTTCGGTCATAACCCAAAGCTCATGACCATAGATGAGGGTGGGAACGTAGATCGATCGGTAAATTGAGAGCTTTGCCTTTTGACTCAGCTCTCTCTTCACCACGACAGACCGGTACAGCGCCCGCTTCACTGCGGACGCTGCACCTATCCGCCTATCGATCTCACGCTCCAGTTTTCCCTCATTCGTGAACAAGACCCCGAGATACTTAAACTCCTCCACTTGGGGCAGGACCTCCTCCCCGACCCGGAGAGGAGGCATGCTACCCTTTTCCGGCTCAAGACCATGGCCTCGGATTTGGAGGAACTGATCCTCATCCCGGCCGCATCACATTCAGCTGCAAACCGCTCCAGCGAAAGCTGTAGATCATGACTGATGAAGCCAATAGGACCACATCATCTGCAAAAAACAGAGAAGCGATTCTAAGGCCACCAAAACGGATCCTCTCAACACCATGTAGCTTTCTCAAATCCCAGATGTTGCGGGACAACACCGAGGAGAAAGAAGTTCTTTTTATTTTTATATTGTTTGCTTGGACCATCAGACCAAAAGTGGACAGTGTTTTTAACCGGATATCTGATGTGAATATCAGTGAGGATTTGATCCATATAGGTCCAGATGGTACAGCATCCTGACGCTTTGACTCTGAGATTGTGCAGAATCCTGCTTTTTGTATCCCAGTGTAGAACATGCCTGTGTGAAGTGTGATCTGCGGGAGATTTTGTGCATAGTGACAGGATTGTACTTCTGAGCTGTATTTACATTACCAGGCCTCAGAAAAGTCAACATGAACAATGGCTGTATTTTCATCACAATTTGCTATCATATTCCAATACTCCTTGGTTTGATTTCGAACCAAGTAGACATGAGTGGTTGTCTCATTTTTTAATTTGTCTTGGTAGAGATGCATAAGCTCTGACAAGGTGCCAGTGTATTCCTGCAGTTTGGTGTGAAAGTGAGTTCCAACTTCTGTTTGCTCCTCTACGCGTTTCCACTGTGACCATTTTACTGGTGTTGTCCCTTTTTCTGGAGAAAGACTTGAGCATTTGTTTAAACAGCGGGAGCAAGCACGCAAAAGACAAGACTCACTTGCTGGAGAACAACAGATAAGTTTGAAACTCTCTTCAAGGTTGCTGGTTGCCACAGCATTGAATGATTTCAAGACCTCAAGCATCAACATGGCATTCTCATGGTACTGACACAGACAGGTTTTTCGATCTGAGGCTCTGATAGGTGTGATATGGAAAGGACGCAAGGCACAGAATGATGAGTAACTAAGCTTAATATTTGGGTTTTGTTGGAGAAATACACCATGAAGGTTTTGCATTGTGTTAGTTAGAATCATTCTTTGACGTTTTACTTTATTTCTAGTGATGGTGTCTTGCTTGTCAGTCGTCATCCTTGAATTGTTTTCCAAAAACATGTGCACACTCCAGGAGATGCGCTGGAGAAAACTACACATCCTTTGTTTTTGCATTTTTTCTCTCAGTGTTTTGTAAGTCAAGCCAAACTCTTGAACCCGATGAAGTAGCCGATATTTCTTGAGAATTCTACCAGACAAAGAAAGTTGTGCGTTCTTTGCTACAAGTCTGCTTCTTCTGGGAGTATGATGGTCATTGTCAAAGTCAAAGTCAAAGTCAACTTTATTGTCAGAACTGCAATATGTACAGGACATACACAGGACCGAAATTGCGTTTCTCTCAGTCCCTCGGTGCAACAGTAACCATCTAAACACTAAACACTAAAACATTTAATAAACATAAGCATAAAATAGTAAAAAAGTGTAATACTGTCCTGAGTTTTTCATAATAGTATAAAAGTATGAAAATTTACACCAACACTGAAACACCAAACACCCAATGAACATAAGCATAAAATGAAATAATAAAAGTGTAATACTGTCCTGAGTTTTTGCATAGTACAGTAGTATGAAAAGTATAAAAACGTAAATCTATCCACAGTATTCCTACGCCCCATGATGCTTTGCGCGAAATGTGCACACAACTTCCGGTTGACCAGAAACACCGTTTGTTTACATGCGAGTAATACAGTTGAAGACAGTCCAAACTTTGTTGTTTTAGTTCATTAAAAATGTGGGAACACCACTCGTTTCGTTAAAAGAGGAGTGACAAATAAAAAGAAATTACAGATGTAGCAGACAAAATTTAAAACTACATAAATAGCGAACGCGTTTGCTCCGGCCTCTCGGCTAAGGTTTGTTAGCAGCTAACTCGGCTAAAAGTCACAGTCGCGTCTGAGATCTATCGTTTTAAGACAGTAAATCTTCCAAAACTCTCATTAATAAACCCTCCCTGAATAAAAAGATGTTACCTGATCGCGCAGACATAATTTAAAACTACATAAATAGCGAACGCGTTTGCTCCGGCCTCTCGGCTAAGGTTTATTAGCAGCTAACTCGGCTAAAGATACCGGCGCGTCTGAGATCTATCGTTTTAAGACAATAAATCTTCCAAAACTCTCATTAATAAACCCTCCCTGAATAAAAAGATGTTACCTGATCGCGCAGACATAATTTAAAACTACATAAATAGCGAACGTGTTTGCTCCGGCCTCTCGGCTAAGGTTTATTAGCAGCTAACTCGGCTAAAGATACCGGTCGCGCCTGACATACATCATTTTAAGACAGTAAATCATCCAAAACTCTCATTAATAAACCCTCCCTGAATAAAAAGAAATTACAGATGTTACCTGATCGCACAGACACAGCCATAGAGAAGGATGCAGGAACACTCTTTCTTTGTTTTGGGTCCGTGTTGAAAACACTGTTGTTTTAGCCAAAGATTTAGCTTGGTCCGGTTGTTGGTGCAGCCGCGAACAGCACAGCAGGTACCTGAACCCCGGTAGGACATTTCAGTAAACGTTCCGTTTAAACAAAAGCTGTGTTTGCTCCGATAAAATGAATGAAAATAACTTTCAAAAACACCCGCGATCCATACTCCGGTAATGGAATACAGGCACTTCCGGTGTCGGACAGGAAGTACAATGCACATTCGCTTCTACAGAGACACCTCCAAGAATACTGTGGATAAAATAAACTGAAGTTTCTAGCGTTGACATTTGCAAAGAGTGGCACAGCAGCATATAAGTTGATGTACACAGTACATGTATATGTATATGTATATGTATATGTATATTGCTTTTCAACTCTGCAGTTGAGGCATGTTGGAAAACTAATGATCTTTTGATTAATGGATTACTTAGTTTGCTCCCTTGAAGCAACTTTTTTGTCTTAGTCTGAGGTGAGTCTTGTGTTTTTTTTATTTTTACGTCTGTCTTTTTCTTTCATGCATACAAGTCGCTTTTTTAGAGTGCTTCTCTCTTTTGATAACTTGTGAATTTTGTCTTTTAGTTCTTTGACCTATCTTGAATGCCTTTTCCTCATTCTAGATCTTTCCCTTTCCCCTGCTGCACGCTGCCTACTGCTCCTTGGTTCTTCAAAATTTAAATCTACAGGACTCTGCGGTAGGGTATCTACACTTTTCTGGCTTTCCTTTGCTCTTTTTCTGCGTTCTCTTGACTCCTTTTGTTTTTACTTCCAAAGTCTTCTCTTACGTCTCTTGTCTCTTTGACCCAGATCATTGATGTTTTATTTTTCCCTCTTCCACTCTCTAGCCGTTTTCGCATTGCACGGACCTCCCCGGCCCAGCTCGTCCCGGGTTGGCCCTGAGCCCAGCCTGGCCCGTCCCGCTCATTTTGCATTGTGCGGAGAGCCACCTTGAAGTGGGTGGGGAGTTCTTAGCCAACGCCATTTCCTCACTTGGTTGAACTTATTTTACGTTTGTCTTTTATTGGATAAAAAAAGGAGTTTGTGTTAACCATAGGCATAACACAAACTCCTTTTTTTATCCAATCAAAGACAAACGTAAAATAAGTTCAACCAAATGAGGATCGAACCCGAGTCGAGATAAAGTTTGGAGTGGCAACCCGACGAGCTTCCAGTGAACCACCGAGGCGTGTTGCTATTTCTAGGTCCGACACACGCTTAAAAACTTTCTCATTGCGTGTGCTTCTGTCCAGCTCCCTCTGTACATGCTTGTCTATGTAGTTTAAAAAGAAGCTGATTTCATTGTTAGACCCCGCAACGGGGGCTTGGGAGGTAGACATGTTTCCCTAACATAAAATGGAGGTTGTTGTTAGAACGATGCAGTCGCAGTTGATGACTCAACACGCAGCAGTCCCGCCCCTGTAGCTAACAACGAACCAAATGATGAGCAGTACATGACGTCAAACTGGGCCCGGGAGCTCGGCCCGCTTAGAACCTCGGTCGGTCAGGTTCTAAAACTCGGGCTGACACCGGCCCGAAGAGGCAAATGCGAACAAGACGAACCCAGGTTAGAAGCCGGGTCGGGCTGGGCCTCAAACCACTGCATTGACCTTTCTGCTCAACCCTTGTCCGAAAAACAAAAAGTCACAAATCTGGGAGTGATAATGGATCCTTCCATGAAACTCAACAGTCATGTAAACATGATCGTCAAATCCTGTTTTTTCCAGCTGAGGCGTCTGTCTAAGCTGAAGCCCATATTATCCAAAAACAACCTGGAGACAGTGATTCACGCATTCATTACATCTAGGCTTGATTACTGCAATTCACTTCTGTTTGGCGTCAGTCAAGCCACCATTGCACGATTACAACTGGTTCAGAACGCAGCTGCCCGATTTTTAACCAGCACACGCAAAAGAGAGCACATTACACCAGTCTTGGCCTCCCTTCACTGGCTACCGGTTCATCTTCGAATCCAATTCAAAATTCTCATGTATGTCTACAAATCGCTGAACAGTCTCGCCCCCGCCTATCTCTCGGATCTGATACACCCATATGTCCCTCCACGTGCTTTGAGGTCAGAGGATCAGGTACTCTTAATAGTTCCAGAAACTCGCCTTAAGCGCAGGGGTGACAGGGCGTTCTCTGTAGCAGGCCCAAGACTCTGGAACGAGTTACCGCTGCTCATCAAACAGGCCCCCTCCCTCTCGGTTTTCAAATCCCGGTTAAAAACTCACTACTACTCCATCGCTTTCAATGCCAGCTGATTTGTATTGGATCGTTTTATTTATGATCTGCAATGTTTTTATGTTTTTCGTGTTGTACTTCATTGTCTGTGTTGCCTGTTGCGTGTTTGTTTGTCCAGCACTTTGGTGTGGACTTGTTCCTGTTTAAAGTGCTTTATAAATAAAATGGTATGGTATGGTATGGGGGAGGGCTGTGCAGTGCGAAAACGGCTTCTGTCTCCATCTTTTCCTTTCCTTTCTTAAAAACTCTCCCTTCAGCTCACGCGGGCTATTATTTTTTTCACTCCTTCTTTTCTGATACTCCCTGTTCCTTTTCTTGCGCTCCTCCACTGACAGCTTTTCTCTGGCCATTCTAGCCTGAAATACAGGCAATAATAATAATAATAATAATAATAATAATAATGTCACATTTTTGTCATCTGTGTATGTTCCCATACAAGACAAAATTTGACTCTGTATTTAACCCAATCACCACCAGGTGGGGCAGTGGGCGGCGATAGAAAGCGCGCCGGGGAGCAATTGGGATGAGATGTGCTACTCAAACACACCACAAGTTATGCCGTGACTGGGGTTCGAACCTTGGTCCTTCAGGTCCCAAGTCGGATCAGTACACTGATTGTCATGGGATAAACATACCCTTCCCTTACAAAATAAACCACATCTTATTAATTTTAAAGGACTAATAAAATTGTATTAAGTTTAAACCATTAAACTATACGAGTTGCTGAAAATAATAAGAAAAATGTTTAAAAAGAAATACTTGATGCATGTGAAGTGCTGTCATTTATGTAAAATACAGTAAAATGAATTAAATGCACACTTAAAGGAGCTGTATGTAACTTTTCTAACATCCATCCATCCATCCATTTTCGTCCGCTTATCCAGGGTCGGGTCGCGGGGGTAGCAGCCTAAGTAGGGAGGCCCAGACTTCCCTCTCCCCAGCCACATGGAGCAGCTCCTCTGGGGGAATCCCAAGGCGTTCCCAGGCCAGCCGAGAAACATAGTCCCTCCAGCGTGTCCTGGGTCTTCCTCTGGGTCTCCTCCCAGTGGGACATGCCCGGAACACCTCACCAGGGAGGCGTCCAGGAGGCATCCTAACCAGATGCCCGAGCCACCTCAACTGGCTCCTCTCGATGTGGAGAAGCAGCGGCTCTACTCCGAGTCCCTCCCGGATGACTGAGCTTCTCACCCTATCTCTAAGGGAGAGTCCAGACACCCTGCGGAGAAAACTCATTTCAGCCGCTTGTATCCGAGATCTCGTTCTTTCGGTCACAACCCAAAGCTCATGACCATAGATGAGGGTGGGAACGTAGATCGATCGGTAAATTGAGAGCTTTGCCTTTTGACTCAGCTCTCTCTTCACCACGACAGACCGGTACAGCGCCCGCTTCACTGCGGACGTGCACCTATCCGCCTATCGATCTCACGCTCCAGTTTTCCCTCATTCGTGAACAAGACCCCGAGATACTTAAACTCCTCCACTTGGGGCAGGACCTCCTCCCCGACCCGGAGAGGGCACTCTACCCTTTTCCGGCTCAAGACCATGGCCTCGGATTTGGAGGAACTGATCCTCATCCCGGTTGCATCACACTCGAGCTGCAAACCGCTCCAGTGAAAGCTGTAGATCACGATCTGATGAAGCCAATAGGACCATATCATCTGCAAAAAACAGAGAAGTGATTCTAAGGCCACCAAAAGGGATCCTCTCAACACCTTGGTTGCGCCTAGAAATTCTGTCCATAAAAGTTATGAACAGAATCGGTGACAAAGGGCAACCTTGGCGGAGTCCAACTCTCAATGGAAACGAGCCTGACTTACTGCCGGCAATGCGGACCAAGCTCTGACACCGGTCGTACAGGGACCTAACAACCCATATCAATGGGCCTGGTACCCCATTCTCCCGGAGTACCCCCACAGAACCTCCCGAGGGACGCGGTCGAATGCTTTCTCCAAGTCCACACAGCACATGTAAACTGGTTGGGCAAACTCCCACGTGCCCTCCAGGACCCTGTTGAGGGTGTAGAGCTGGTCCAGTGTTCCACGACCAGGACGAAAACCACACTGCTCCTCCTGAATCCGAGGTTCGACTATCCGACGGACCCTCCTCTCCAGAACCCCTGAATAGACCTTACCAGGGAGGCTTAAGAGTGTGATCCCCTATAGTTGGAACACACCCTACGGTCCCCCTTTTTGAATAGGGGAACCACCACCCCAGTCTGCCAATCCAAGGGAACTGCCCCCGATGTCCACGCGATATTGCAGAGTCGCGTAAGCCAACACAACCCCACAACATCCAGAGCCCTAAGGAACTCAGGGCGAATCTCATCCACCCCCGGAGCCCTGCCACCGCAGAGCTTTTTAACCACCTCGGTGACCTCAGCTCCAGAGATTGGAGAGCCCGACCCAAAGTCCCCAGGCTCCGCTTCCTCAGTGGAAGACGTGCCAGTAGGATTGAGGAGGTCTTCGAAGTATCTCCGCCCACCGACTCACAACATCCCGAGTTGAGGTCAACAGCACGCCATCCCCACCATAAATGGTGTTGGTCGCGTACCGCTTTCCCCCCCTGAGACGCCGGATGGTGGACCAGAATCGCCTCGAAGCCGTACGGAAGTCATTCTCCATGGCCTCTCCGAACTCCTCCCACGCCCGAGTTTTTGCCTCAGCAACCACCCGAGCCGCATGCCGCTTGGACTGTCGGTACCTATCTGCTGCTTCCGGGGTCCCACAGGCCAAAAAGGCCCAATAGGACTCCTTCTTCAGCTTGACAGCATCCCTCACCGCCGGTGTCCACCACCGGGTTCGAGGGTTGCCACCACGACAGGCACCAACAACCTTGCGGCCACAACTCTGATAAGCTGCCTCGACAATAGAGGCGCGGAACATGGCCCACTCGGACTCAATGTCCCCCGCCTCCCTCGGAACGTGTTCAAAGCTCTCCCGGAGGTGGGAGTTAAAGCTCCGTCTTACGGGAGACTCTGCCAGACGTTCCCAGCAGACCCTCACAATACGTTTGGGTCTGCCAGGTCTGACCGGCATCCTCCCCCACCATCGGAGCCAACTCACCACCAGGTAGTGGTCAGTTGACAGCTCCGCCCCTCTCTTCACCCGAGTGTCCAGGACATGTGGCCGCAGCAGAGGCGGTCCTAGCCTATTTGGCGCCCTGGGCGAGCAACCCCAACGCCCCCCCCCCGGCCGCTAGATTGCCAGTGGCGGTCCTCTCTCAGAAAATTTTGAATAAAATAGATGCCATTTCCTGCATTTTGGTGATTCTGGTGTATTTTAATGGGTTGTTCAACATCTAGTTTTACCTACATATATAATCTATTCAATAACTATTTTAGAGTTAATGGCAGAACAAGAAGTAGCCTGAGACAAACATGTAGCATTAACACATTATGAACATTATTCAAGAATTGTTCATATAAGAACATTATCAAATATTTTACAAAGTATGTGATACTAGCAATAACAGCATTGTGAGAGGTGGACAGTTGAATCCGGAGGCCTCCACCTCTGTTTAATGATGGACGGTTTCTTTTCACAAAGATGGCCTCCTTTACTCCTCTCTCAAACCATTGTTCCTCTCCATCAAGGAGGAAAGATGACTGAGTTTGTCACAGCTCCTCAGACTGAAGAAGTCTTTTTGATACAAAGAAGAATCTGTCCAGAGGACTACATTTATTGAGCCTGCATCAGAACAATAATCTGTAAAGATTTAGTACATTTTATACGGAAAACTAATTTTGATTTAACCAATTAATATATTTTCAATGGCAAAATATGCAGGTTTATTTCATATTTCTGTCATACTATTCCCTTTCATTGCTTTATGCATTTATTATCTTACTTTTAATGATAAAAATATAATGAGTCACTACTGTTGTTTAGAAAGTGTTTATATTACTAATGCTTGTTCACACACAGTTGGAACAGCTCACCTGTTCCTTCATACTGACAGGAACAATCCCCTCATCACTCCTGGCTCTAAATCACATTAAAAAATTGTCATAATTGCACAAATCTCCCCTTTTTACCAAGACTTTTGATCAATTCAGGCCAATTTCATTAGAGAGTTGAATCATCTGACATCTCAGGGCACTTTTCATATAGAGCAGGTCTTCACCAGACTCATATATTATTTAAATTATTTAACAGATACAGAATGTTATGTCACAATGCCACACACCACAAAATTAAGTGACTTCATAATTAACTTGAAC
>JBBPBX010003582.1:69847-81662 GCA_038048925.1 Garcialebias charrua
CTTACCTACCACATTATTCTATTACACAAGGAACATCAAAATTTTTGAGAATATACTTTTCTCACTGAAGTCATCAACCAGGACGATTTTCAATCAAAATGTAGAAGATGAATGTAAACAAAAATATACAAGACAGAACTCTTTGAAATATATTGTGAACTAATTCATATCTTTCTAAATCGCTTAAAAGTCAGTACCGTATTCGTCGGTGTATAATACGCTCCGGTGTATAATACGCTTTGCCATATTTTTGGAAATAAATCAGAAAAACCCTTAGATAATACGCTTCGGTGTATAATACGCGCTGCCGTGACAGTCTTTTTTATGGCCACTAGATGGCGCCAAACCCATTGAAACTGTAGTGATACAACCGTGACCTCAGAAACACTTCTCTGATCGCTCTCAGTAATGAACTTTTTGGGAGTTATTCCTGAAGGGACAGTAATACTTTTATTACTTTTAATTTGAATCAAACATTACAAATTGTCAGAAAGATAAAGTGTTAGTTTCAGATGTCAGCATTTTATGATAAAAACTGATCTTAACACTACACACAACACTGTTAACCTGTTGGTTTGGTTAAAACAACGTCATTAAAGCGTCACATATGGGACCTATGTTAATGATAATAGCAAAAACAGATATTATTCATCTGATTATTAATTAGGACAAAAACAAAAGTCTCTTCTGAGGAGATTGTCCTGAGCTCAAACTAAAATGAGATAAACAGTGTCACTGAATCTTCACTGCAGGTTTGAGAAGAGAAATCCTTCATGAATAACATTTTGGAATAACATTTGCTATTCAGCATGAATTTAAACAGTTTGAATAAACAGACTACAGGGCGCATTAGCGCCCATAGCGGAAGAAACTGGTACTGCACCATTTTTCGCCAAAATGAATAACGGCGAATCAGAGCTAAAAATGGGTCTAAAAATATGGGAAAAAATCCATAGATAATACGCTTCGGTGTATAATACGCAGGATATTCAAATGAGCAATAAAAGTGTGTATTATACACCGGAGAATACGGTATATTTAATCCCCAGGCAATAGACGTGTCACATATTCTCCTTCAATAAAATCCATAACAGCTGGTGATATGCGGTATACACCCCTGGTGCTGCTCGTGCGGACTGGTGAAGATGGTTTTCCCAGCCAAACTAGGACATCCAAAAATGGCACAAAGCAGACATCCCGACGACCTTGTTTTTTCTTAAAGCTAAGAGTTGGTCCATGAGGATGAAAAAAATCCACTTGTGCATCTTCGTGCTCTTTGTCAATTTGTAAGGCTTTAGCCAGCCACCACTTCCCATCATACATCACAAAGAGCCAGTCTTCATTTTGGACATTACCAGGGCCTATCGTGGTCGTTGTTCCTTCAGGTGTCTTGCTGGGCTCCTTCTCCATTTCCTCCATCAGCATTTCCAGAGGATTCTAAACTTTAGCAGTGGTTGACCTTTTATGGACATCTGGGTCCTGTGTTGTGTCACCAAAAGAGTGAATGGTTGGACTGAAGCACTTGCAAATCTGTGGCTCCCCGCAAAAACATGAAAGGAACCTGCAATGGATGACATTCCCCTGAGCTAGCACTTGGTGAATGTTTCTTGTTCCTGGGATAGATTTCAGGGTTTGCAGGAGGAGAGAGTCATAAGACTGAAAATCATCATTTGTCACAAATTGCAGCTTGACACCACTAAAGCTGCTGTTGGACACTGTTATGCACCCCGGGGGTTTTAGATGTTTAAACATCCTTGTTTTTATTTTTTTCCTCACTGCAACCTACTGCAGTCTGCTGCAGCCTGCTGGTTCAGGAAGAACTCACCTTTTCTTTACTCAGCCTGTCCTTAATCAGGCTTGATTAGGGCTGCCACATCACCTGCTGGTGCTGTCTTTAAATACCTGAGGCTGAGCTCTACAGAATGTGGAGGTTTTGAGATTGCCAGCTGAGGTTGGTGGACGCAAGCAGGAGCTTGTTGGAGCAACTTGGGATCCTTTTGTAGGTATAACCAAGTTTTGTTTAAGGTAGCTGTAAGTGCTGCCTGTGTGTGTGTGTGTGTGTGTGTGTGTGTGTGTGTGTTCAGGTGTGTTATCCACCCACCCTGGCCATTGTGATTTAAGCTAAGGCTCTGAGACTGGCTAAACAGCACATGAAGCAGCTCTAGTGCTTACTAGAGTTGTGTGTGGTCGAGGCTTGATACAAACAAGGTTTGGCTTGTTAATCTAGTAGAGGCTGGTGTAGGAAACACTAGAAGTCAGCTGATGTTCATTTTGGAACATGCTGAATATACACTTAAGGTAAAACTGAGTGCTGAGTGACAGCCGTGGTGCTGTATGGTGTGCAGACACTGGGAGACCTCCACCCTCCCTGTTTGTTTGTGAGTTTGCTCCTGGGGGAGTAGTAGTTGAGCTGTTTGAACTCTTAAAATGACTCTATTTGTTTAAATTAGAGATCTGTGTGGGTTGAAGCACCTTGTGTGCAGGTTGAAACTCTGGCCTAGGCTTAGAGGTGTGGGTCTGTGCCTGTGAGGCCTAGTTGAGTTCATTATTGGAGACGTTGGGGGCAGTGTCTGTGCAGTTGTCCAGGAGGGGGACAGCTGAGTGTAATAGTAAGGGACTGTTACCTTTTTCTTTTATTTGTACTTTGATGACTTGGTGAGTGCTGGTAGTCCTATTTTCGCTTTTTGTTTGTTTAGAGGGACTTTTGGTAAGGTAGATCGTCGCCTGGGGAGACACGATGGCCCTGTTTAGGGCTGGGTTTGCCTGGGTGGCGTTTTATTCATTTTGGCCCGACTCACCAGTCCACCATTTCTTTGAACTTTTCATTATTTACTTTTTCTTTCTTTGGATGCTGATCTAGGAGAAGACACTCCGGGCCTGGTGGGAGAAGCCTGGGAGGATCTCGCCAGCCTGGAGGCTCTTATTTTCAGTTTAATAAAATTTTGTTTAAACCTTCTTCTGTGTCTAGTGTCCACTAAATATGTTTTGGCTGTTTCCAGTCGTAACAGACACCATGTCAAAGAATAATTTGCCATCTATGATATCCTGGCCTCTTAGCACAATACTGTCAGCACATCTCTTCACTGTCGCCCCGATGCCATCTGGAGCACCCTTGCCATATGATGTTGGGAAGAAATTCCATGTCCATCCATCCATCCATTTTCTTCCGCTTATCCGGGGTCGGGTCGCGGGGGTAGCAGCCTAAGTAGGGAGGCCCAGACTTCCCTCTCCCCAGCCACTTGGAGCAGCTCCTCTGGGGGAATCCCAAGGCGTTCCCAGGCCAGCCGAGAAACATAGTCCCTCCAGCGTGTCCTGGGTCTTCCTCTGGGTCTCCTCCCGGTGGGACATGCCCGGAACACCTCACCAGGGAGGCGTCCAGGAGGCATCCTAACCAGATGCCCGAGCCACCTCAACTGGCTCCTCTCGATGTGGAGAAGCAGCGGCTCTACTCCGAGTCCCTCCCGGATGACTGAGCTTCTCACCCTATCTCTAAGGGAGAGTCCAGACACCCTGCGGAGAAAACTCATTTCAGCCGCTTGTATCCGAGATCTCGTTCTTTCGGTCATAACCCAAAGCTCATGACCATAGATGAGGGTGGGAACGTAGATCGATCGGTAAATTGAGAGCTTTGCCTTTTGACTCAGCTCTCTCTTCACCACGACAGACCGGTACAGCGCCCGCTTCACTGCGGACGCTGCACCTATCCGCCTATCGATCTCACGCTCCAGTTTTCCCTCATTCGTGAACAAGACCCCGAGATACTTAAACTCCTCCACTTGGGGCAGGACCTCCTCCCCGACCCGGAGAGGGCATGCTACCCTTTTCCGGCTCAAGACCATGGCCTCGGATTTGGAGGAACTGATCCTCATCCCGGCCGCATCACATTCAGCTGCAAACCGCTCCAGCGAAAGCTGTAGATCACGACCTGATGAAGCCAATAGGACCACATCATCTGCAAAAAACAGAGAAGCGATTCTAAGGCCACCAAAACGGATCCTCTCAACACCATGTAGCTTTCTCAAATCCCAGATGTTGCGGGACAACACCGAGGAGAAAGAAGTTCTTTTTATTTTTATATTGTTTGCTTGGACCATCAGACCAAAAGTGGACAGTGTTTTTAACCGGATATCTGATGTGAATATCAGTGAGGATTTGATCCATATAGGTCCAGATGGTACAGCATCCTGACGCTTTGACTCTGAGATTGTGCAGAATCCTGCTTTTTGTATCCCAGTGTAGAACATGCCTGTGTGAAGTGTGATCTGCGGGAGATTTTGTGCATAGTGACAGGATTGTACTTCTGAGCTGTATTTACATTACCAGGCCTCAGAAAAGTCAACATGAACAATGGCTGTATTTTCATCACAATTTGCTATCATATTCCAATACTCCTTGGTTTGATTTCGAACCAAGTAGACATGAGTGGTTGTCTCATTTTTTAATTTGTCTTGGTAGAGATGCATAAGCTCTGACAAGGTGCCAGTGTATTCCTGCAGTTTGGTGTGAAAGTGAGTTCCAACTTCTGTTTGCTCCTCTACGCATTTCCACTGTGACCATTTTACTGGTGTTGTCCCTTTTTCTGGAGAAAGACTTGAGCATTTGTTTAAACAGCGGGAGCAAGCACGCAAAAGACAAGACTCACTTGCTGGAGAACAACAGATAAGTTTGAAACTCTCTTCAAGGTTGCTGGTTGCCACAGCATTGAATGATTTCAAGACCTCAAGCATCAACATGGCATTCTCATGGTACTGACACAGACAGGTTTTTCGATCTGAGGCTCTGATAGGTGTGATATGGAAAGGACGCAAGGCACAGAATGATGAGTAACTAAGCTTAATATTTGGGTTTTGTTGGAGAAATACACCATGAAGGTTTTGCATTGTGTTAGTTAGAATCATTCTTTGACGTTTTACTTTATTTCTAGTGATGGTGTCTTGCTTGTCAGTCGTCATCCTTGAATTGTTTTCCAAAAACATGTGCACACTCCAGGAGATGCGCTGGAGAAAACTACACATCCTTTGTTTTTGCATTTTTTCTCTCAGTGTTTTGTAAGTCAAGCCAAACTCTTGAACCCGATGAAGTAGCCGATATTTCTTGAGAATTCTACCAGACAAAGAAAGTTGTGCGTTCTTTGCTACAAGTCTGCTTCTTCTGGGAGTATGATGGTCATTGTCAAAGTCAAAGTCAAAGTCAACTTTATTGTCAGAACTGCAATATGTACAGGACATACACAGGACCGAAATTGCGTTTCTCTCAGTCCCTCGGTGCAACAGTAACCATCTAAACACTAAACACTAAAACATTTAATAAACATAAGCATAAAATAGTAAAAAAGTGTAATACTGTCCTGAGTTTTTTCATAATAGTATAAAAGTATGAAAATTTACACCAACACTGAAACACCAAACACCCAATGAACATAAGCATAAAATGAAATAATAAAAGTGTAATACTGTCCTGAGTTTTTGCATAGTACAGTAGTATGAAAAGTATAAAAACGTAAATCTATCCACAGTATTCCTACGCCCCATGATGCTTTGCGCGAAATGTGCACACAACTTCCGGTTGACCAGAAACACCGTTTGTTTACATGCGAGTAATACAGTTGAAGACAGTCCAAACTTTGTTGTTTTAGTTCATTAAAAATGTGGGAACACCACTCGTTTCGTTAAAAGAGGAGTGACAAATAAAAAGAAATTACAGATGTAGCAGACAAAATTTAAAACTACATAAATAGCGAACGCGTTTGCTCCGGCCTCTCGGCTAAGGTTTGTTAGCAGCTAACTCGGCTAAAAGTCACAGTCGCGTCTGAGATCTATCGTTTTAAGACAGTAAATCTTCCAAAACTCTCATTAATAAACCCTCCCTGAATAAAAAGATGTTACCTGATCGCGCAGACATAATTTAAAACTACATAAATAGCGAACGCGTTTGCTCCGGCCTCTCGGCTAAGGTTTATTAGCAGCTAACTCGGCTAAAGATACCGGCGCGTCTGAGATCTATCGTTTTAAGACAATAAATCTTCCAAAACTCTCATTAATAAACCCTCCCTGAATAAAAAGATGTTACCTGATCGCGCAGACATAATTTAAAACTACATAAATAGCGAACGTGTTTGCTCCGGCCTCTCGGCTAAGGTTTATTAGCAGCTAACTCGGCTAAAGATACCGGTCGCGCCTGACATACATCATTTTAAGACAGTAAATCATCCAAAACTCTCATTAATAAACCCTCCCTGAATAAAAAGAAATTACAGATGTTACCTGATCGCACAGACACAGCCATAGAGAAGGATGCAGGAACACTCTTTCTTTGTTTTGGGTCCGTGTTGAAAACACTGTTGTTTTAGCCAAAGATTTAGCTTGGTCCGGTTGTTGGTGCAGCCGCGAACAGCACAGCAGGTACCTGAACCCCGGTAGGACATTTCAGTAAACGTTCCGTTTAAACAAAAGCTGTGTTTGCTCCGATAAAATGAATGAAAATAACTTTCAAAAACACCCGCGATCCATACTCCGGTAATGGAATACAGGCACTTCCGGTGTCGGACAGGAAGTACAATGCACATTCGCTTCTACAGAGACACCTCCAAGAATACTGTGGATAAAATAAACTGAAGTTTCTAGCGTTGACATTTGCAAAGAGTGGCACAGCAGCATATAAGTTGATGTACACAGTACATGTATATGTATATGTATATGTATATGTATATGTATATTGCTTTTCAACTCTGCAGTTGAGGCATGTTGGAAATCTAATGATCTTTTGATTAATGGATTACTTAGTTTGCTCCCTTGAAGCAACTTTTTTGTCTTAGTCTGAGGTGAGTCTTGTGTTTTTTTTATTTTTACGTCTGTCTTTTTCTTTCATGCATACAAGTCGCTTTTTTAGAGTGCTTCTCTCTTTTGATAACTTGTGAATTTTGTCTTTTAGTTCTTTGACCTATCTTGAATGCCTTTTCCTCATTCTAGATCTTTCCCTTTCCCCTGCTGCACGCTGCCTACTGCTCCTTGGTTCTTCAAAATTTAAATCTACAGGACTCTGCGGTAGGGTATCTACACTTTTCTGGCTTTCCTTTGCTCTTTTTCTGCGTTCTCTTGACTCCTTTTGTTTTTACTTCCAAAGTCTTCTCTTACGTCTCTTGTCTCTTTGACCCAGATCATTGATGTTTTATTTTTCCCTCTTCCACTCTCTAGCCGTTTTCGCATTGCACGGACCTCCCCGGCCCAGCTCGTCCCGGGTTGGCCCTGAGCCCAGCCTGGCCCGTCCCGCTCATTTTGCATTGTGCGGAGAGCCACCTTGAAGTGGGTGGGGAGTTCTTAGCCAACGCCATTTCCTCACTTGGTTGAACTTATTTTACGTTTGTCTTTTATTGGATAAAAAAAGGAGTTTGTGTTAACCATAGGCATAACACAAACTCCTTTTTTTATCCAATCAAAGACAAACGTAAAATAAGTTCAACCAAATGAGGATCGAACCCGAGTCGAGATAAAGTTTGGAGTGGCAACCCGACGAGCTTCCAGTGAACCACCGAGGCGTGTTGCTATTTCTAGGTCCGACACACGCTTAAAAACTTTCTCATTGCGTGTGCTTCTGTCCAGCTCCCTCTGTACATGCTTGTCTATGTAGTTTAAAAAGAAGCTGATTTCATTGTTAGACCCCGCAACGGGGGCTTGGGAGGTAGACATGTTTCCCTAACATAAAATGGAGGTTGTTGTTAGAACGATGCAGTCGCAGTTGATGACTCAACACGCAGCAGTCCCGCCCCTGTAGCTAACAACGAACCAAATGATGAGCAGTACATGACGTCAAACTGGGCCCGGGAGCTCGGCCCGCTTAGAACCTCGGTCGGTCAGGTTCTAAAACTCGGGCTGACACCGGCCCGAAGAGGCAAATGCGAACAAGACGAACCCAGGTTAGAAGCCGGGTCGGGCTGGGCCTCAAACCACTGCATTGACCTTTCTGCTCAACCCTTGTCCGAAAAACAAAAAGTCACAAATCTGGGAGTGATAATGGATCCTTCCATGAAACTCAACAGTCATGTAAACATGATCGTCAAATCCTGTTTTTTCCAGCTGAGGCGTCTGTCTAAGCTGAAGCCCATATTATCCAAAAACAACCTGGAGACAGTGATTCACGCATTCATTACATCTAGGCTTGATTACTGCAATTCACTTCTGTTTGGCGTCAGTCAAGCCACCATTGCACGATTACAACTGGTTCAGAACGCAGCTGCCCGATTTTTAACCAGCACACGCAAAAGAGAGCACATTACACCAGTCTTGGCCTCCCTTCACTGGCTACCGGTTCATCTTCGAATCCAATTCAAAATTCTCATGTATGTCTACAAATCGCTGAACAGTCTCGCCCCCGCCTATCTCTCGGATCTGATACACCCATATGTCCCTCCACGTGCTTTGAGGTCAGAGGATCAGGTACTCTTAATAGTTCCAGAAACTCGCCTTAAGCGCAGGGGTGACAGGGCGTTCTCTGTAGCAGGCCCAAGACTCTGGAACGAGTTACCGCTGCTCATCAAACAGGCCCCCTCCCTCTCGGTTTTCAAATCCCGGTTAAAAACTCACTACTACTCCATCGCTTTCAATGCCAGCTGATTTGTATTGGATCGTTTTATTTATGATCTGCAATGTTTTTATGTTTTTCGTGTTGTACTTCATTGTCTGTGTTGCCTGTTGCGTGTTTGTTTGTCCAGCACTTTGGTGTGGACTTGTTCCTGTTTAAAGTGCTTTATAAATAAAATGGTATGGTATGGTATGGGGGAGGGCTGTGCAGTGCGAAAACGGCTTCTGTCTCCATCTTTTCCTTTCCTTTCTTAAAAACTCTCCCTTCAGCTCACGCGGGCTATTATTTTTTTCACTCCTTCTTTTCTGATACTCCCTGTTCCTTTTCTTGCGCTCCTCCACTGACAGCTTTTCTCTGGCCATTCTAGCCTGAAATACAGGCAATAATAATAATAATAATAATAATAATAATAATGTCACATTTTTGTCATCTGTGTATGTTCCCATACAAGACAAAATTTGACTCTGTATTTAACCCAATCACCACCAGGTGGGGCAGTGGGCGGCGATAGAAAGCGCGCCGGGGAGCAATTGGGATGAGAGGTGCTACTCAAACACACCACAAGTTATGCCGTGACTGGGGTTCGAACCTTGGTCCTTCAGGTCCCAAGTCGGATCAGTACACTGATTGTCATGGGATAAACATACCCTTCCCTTACAAAATAAACCACATCTTATTAATTTTAAAGGACTAATAAAATTGTATTAAGTTTAAACCATTAAACTATACGAGTTGCTGAAAATAATAAGAAAAATGTTTAAAAAGAAATACTTGATGCATGTGAAGTGCTGTCATTTATGTAAAATACAGTAAAATGAATTAAATGCACACTTAAAGGAGCTGTATGTAACTTTTCTAACATCCATCCATCCATCCATTTTCGTCCGCTTATCCAGGGTCGGGTCGCGGGGGTAGCAGCCTAAGTAGGGAGGCCCAGACTTCCCTCTCCCCAGCCACATGGAGCAGCTCCTCTGGGGGAATCCCAAGGCGTTCCCAGGCCAGCCGAGAAACATAGTCCCTCCAGCGTGTCCTGGGTCTTCCTCTGGGTCTCCTCCCGGTGGGACATGCCCGGAACACCTCACCAGGGAGGCGTCCAGGAGGCATCCTAACCAGATGCCCGAGCCACCTCAACTGGCTCCTCTCGATGTGGAGAAGCAGCGGCTCTACTCCGAGTCCCTCCCGGATGACTGAGCTTCTCACCCTATCTCTAAGGGAGAGTCCAGACACCCTGCGGAGAAAACTCATTTCAGCCGCTTGTATCCGAGATCTCGTTCTTTCGGTCACAACCCAAAGCTCATGACCATAGATGAGGGTGGGAACGTAGATCGATCGGTAAATTGAGAGCTTTGCCTTTTGACTCAGCTCTCTCTTCACCACGACAGACCGGTACAGCGCCCGCTTCACTGCGGATGCTGCACCTATCCGCCTATCGATCTCACGCTCCAGTTTTCCCTCATTCGTGAACAAGACCCCGAGATACTTAAACTCCTCCACTTGGGGCAGGACCTCATCCCCGACCCGGAGAGGGCATGCTACCCTTTTCCGGCTCAAGACCATGGCCTCGGATTTGGAGGAACTGATCCTCATCCCGGCCGCATCACACTCGGCTGCAAACCGCTCCAGCGAAAGCTGTAGATCACGATCTGATGAAGCCAATAGGACCATATCATCTGCAAAAAACAGAGAAGTGATTCTAAGGCCACCAAAACGGATCCTCTCAACACCTTGGTTGCGCCTAGAAATTCTGTCCATAAAAGTTATGAACAGAATCGGTGACAAAGGGCAACCTTGGCGGAGTCCAACTCTCACTGGAAACGAGCCTGACTTACTGCCGGCAATGCGGACCAAGCTCTGACACCGGTCGTACAGGGACCTAACAGCCCATATCAATGGGCCTGGTACCCCATACTCCCGGAGTACCCCCACAGAACCCCCCGAGGGACGCGGTCGAATGCCTTTCTCCAAGTCCACAAAGCACATGTAAACTGGTTGGGCAAACTCCCACGTGCCCTCCAGGACCCTGTTGAGGGTGTAGAGCTGGTCCAGTGTTCCACGACCAGGACGAAAACCACACTGCTCCTCCTGAATCCGAGGTTCGACTATCCGACGGACCCTCCTCTCCAGAACCCCTGAATAGACCTTACCAGGGAGGCTTAAGAGTGTGATCCCCCTATAGTTGGAACACACCCTACGGTCCCCCTTTTTGAATAGGGGAACCACCACCCCAGTCTGCCAATCCAAGGGAACTGCCCCCGATGTCCACGCGATATTGCAGAGTCGCGTAAGCCAACACAACCCCACAACATCCAGAGCCCTAAGGAACTCAGGGCGAATCTCATCCACCCCCGGAGCCCTGCCACCGCAGAGCTTTTTAACCACCTCGGTGACCTCAGCTCCAGAGATTGGAGAGCCCGACCCAAAGTCCCCAGGCTCCGCTTCCTCAGTGGAAGACGTGCCAGTAGGATTGAGGAGGTCTTCGAAGTACTCCGCCCACCGACTCACAACATCCCGAGTTGAGGTCAACAGCACGCCATCCCCACCATAAATGGTGTTGGTCGCGTACCGCTTTCCCCCCCTGAGACGCCGGATGGTGGACCAGAATCGCCTCGAAGCCGTACGGAAGTCATTCTCCATGGCCTCTCCGAACTCCTCCCACGCCCGAGTTTTTGCCTCAGCAACCACCCGAGCCGCATGCCGCTTGGACTGTCGGTACCTATCTGCTGCTTCCGGGGTCCCACAGGCCAAAAAGGCCCAATAGGACTCCTTCTTCAGCCTGACAGCATCCCTCACCGCCGGTGTCCACCACCGGGTTCGAGGGTTGCCACCACGACAGGCACCAACAACCTTGCGGCCACAACTCTGATAAGCTACCTCGACAATAGAGGCGCGGAACATGGCCCACTCGGACTCAATGTCCCCCGCCTCCCTCGGAACGTGTTCAAAGCTCTCCCGGAGGTGGGAGTTAAAGCTCCGTCTTACGGGAGACTCTGCCAGACGTTCCCAGCAGACCCTCACAATACGTTTGGGTCTGCCAGGTCTGACCGGCATCCTCCCCCACCATCGGAGCCAACTCACCACCAGGTAGTGGTCAGTTGACAGCTCCGCCCCTCTCTTCACCCGAGTGTCCAGGACATGCGGCCGCAGATCAGATGAGACGACAACAAAGTCGATCATTGAACTACGACCTAGGGTGTCCTGGTGCCAAGAGCACATATGGACACCCTTATGCCTGAACATG
>JBBPBX010003583.1:9263-81657 GCA_038048925.1 Garcialebias charrua
ATATACATATATATATATACATATACATATATATATATATATATACTGTATATATATATATATATATATATATATATATATATATATATACAGGTAACCCCCCACTTACGACTCCATCGACCTACGAACAACGGGACCTACGAACATATCATATTTAATAAAAATATGAAATTACTGTATTAAAAAAAAAAAAAATTTTTTTTTTTTTTTGTGTTTAAATGTTCTTAATTTCATGTGTACATCACTTTGTTGCAGCTGTGGTTGTTTTAAAGGCTTTATAAATAATAATTATGATAAAAAAGATCATTTCTGATCATTTTTGAGCAATCTTGGGCAACAGGAAGTAGGTCTTCAGTTTACACGGTCACAAATTAATGTAGAACACCGGACGGCGGACGCCATTTTAGGTTCAGTCACTGGGGTCTCCGGTCACAGAACACCGGACGCCATTTTAGGTTAGCTGCCCGGGAGCCAGCCGAAGACTGGTGACCAGGATGGCTTCATATGGATTAATTACGAGCTGGAAACGTCTCTGTGAACTTTGTGGATGTCTCAGGCAGCAGCGGATTTATCGGTGATCGTGCCAGGCCGCCGCGCGAACACCTCCGGCCAGGCTCTGGCCTGGCTAGCTCCAGAAGCTAACACGGGAGCTAACACGGTAGCCGGCCGAAGACTGGTGACCAGGATGGCTTCATATGGATTAATTACGAGCTGGAAACGTCTCTGTGAGCTCTGTGGACGTCTCAGGCTGGAGCAGGAGCTACAGATTGATCGCGCCGCCGCTCCAACACCAGCTCATGGCTTGGCTAGCAGAAGCTAGCCAGCTAGCTAACACAGGTCTGGAGCAGCTGCGGTGGTTCACTGGCCGGCCGCCGCGCTGCTCGGCCCCGACAACAATCAACGCATGGCAACCTAAGATGTCGGCTTTGACCATCTCAAAGTAAGAAAATATATTTTTATTTATTCTGTAAATGTGAATAGCAATGTTTAACATTACAGTACACTACTGTACATGCTTAAATGTGTGTGCGCGCTCCGTTAGCATGATAAATAAAGGTTGAATGAATGAATGAATGAATAATTTAAAAAAAATAAAAAATTTTCACCCCCTACCTACGGCAGGATCGAGCTGCGAACGGTTCTTAGGTCCCGAACTCGTTCGTAGGTCGGGGGTTCCCTGTATATATATATATACAGGTAGTCCCCGACTTACGAGCGCTCTAACTTACGAGGATCCAGACTTACGAGCTGGCAAATTTTTGGAAAAAACGCAAAAAATACTGAGTTTTTCTGTGTTTTTTCACCACAGTTCGTTAGCTAAACATGTGGACACACGTTTCCGATCATTTTTATGCACTCATAAGCAGTTTTTCGATGAAAAACTAGTGTTTGTAGTCGCGCTAGCAAAACCGTTCCAACTTACGAGCGAAATTCCGGACTTACGAGACACGTGGCGGCCGTTCCAAATTACGAGATTTCCGTGTTACGAGCGCCTCGTTGTAACAGAACTCGCTCGTAAGTCGGGGACTACCTGTATATATATATATATATAGATAGATAGATAGATAGATAGATAGATAGATAGTGCCTTTCTATGTGATCAAGATACTCAAAGCACTTTACACTACATCTGTGCCCTCATTTACCCATTCATACAGCACTCTACTATGTCTATACACAGATTAATCAGGGCTTTATCACATTCATACACCGATGGAACACACATCATATATAGGTCATTGTTAATTTCACGCACTCTCACACTGGTATATTTTTAGCTTTAAATGGCTTCTTAGTCTGCTGCCTTCATACATCTTCTCCTATATGTCACTACGTGAGTGCAGCTACAGCGTGCACTTTCAGGACATTGTTACTTGCAGTGATGCGGACTGCACTAGGCAAAAGGGCCTTCTTCTACTCCGCTCCTTGTTCCTGGAACACCTTGCAAAAAGATCTGAAGTTGTCGACTTTGACCGCTCTGGCTTCAAACAATTGCTAAGTTTATGGCACAAACCAATGCAGATGTTCCTATTTTTAGTTTTCTACATCACTTTACAATGTACTGTAACTGTTTTGTTTCATTTTTTAATATCATTTTCTTCTATTTATTTTTCAATGTATATGCTTCCTTTTGTGATTGTCTACTGTTGTCATCATTCTTTGTTAAAAACAGGTTTCACTTGTCATGACACTTTAAATGAGTCCTCAAGGCTCAACGAGACTAACCTGTATAAATAAAAATTGAATGAATCTATTAAGTACAGTCCATTTACCATTTACAGTACTGTTAAATTAATGTTTAACCATATGTTTGAGTTCAGAGAGTTATTTTTCTTGCTCAGAGAAGAGCCTGCATGCACCCGAGCCTCCGAGAGGTCATCGTGCTGATAAGAATTATAAAAACACTTCCTGTACACTGTCTGGGGCAGATCTTTGTAACCGGGGCTTCAATAAGACATTTGTGTGTGAACTCTGCCCTTGCAAATAAACTGGATTAATTTTTTTTCTATCCTGTCTCCGTGTGTGACTATTTTAAGCAAGTAGACAATGACAGGATATTTTATCCAACAGTAGTAGATGAAGGAAATTCACAATGCATTATTACATCTTTGTTAAAATGTTGCCATTAACTCTTTGAGTCAACGCTGCCTCGCTGTTATCAAATTATTTCATGAACCACAGAATTAACAGAAACTCTTATCTTTGATCTTAGCTGTTATCTTTATTGATTTTACTTGATTTTATCACTTGTTTTATTTTATTTTATTTATTTTTTAAGCAAGCCTAATCTGCATCCACATGATTTTATCTTGATCTTAGTCGATATTATTATTGATTTTATTTGATTTTATCACTTGTTTTATTTTGATCTTTGCTTTATTACACTTTGTAGCACTTTGAGATTTTTATTAATGAAAAGTGCATTATAAATGGAATTCATTATTATTATTATTATTATTATAAGTTTTGAAATCACCTTAACTCAAGATGGCTGCCACAGCTAAGTAAGGCTTGGAAACACATAAATGGCTATACCTTACTATTACAGATAGTGAGGTAGCATTTGTTGTAGTAGTAGCAGCTGAGTCATCCTCAACACATACTCTGAGAGTTAATACAACATGCAAGACTTCACATGAGAATGTGACATCATTCACAAAGTTTGACCAAAACAGCTAAAAATCCTTCTGGTCTCATCATAAAAATGAGTTTAGCTTAAAACACAAGCGTGAAAAGCGGCAGGCAGTATGCATTGCAAGGATTGTATTGAATCCTTGTCTCCCTCACTATTAAGAAAACGTGTTTTTTTTTCTGGTAAATTTCCTAACATCAAAAATAAAAGCTTAAATGTTTAGTTTCTGAAGGCAAAAGACAGGACGTAATGATTTGTTTTATTCACCCCTGAGAATGAGTTATGATATGAACGTGTTGCTTCTAAACCAGTTTGCACAGAGTTCGACACTATCAGCCAGTAGAACTGAAATCATAATAACTTGTAACATAATTACGTGTTTAAAAAACTTGTCCAACAGGCAGAACATTAATTTAGGGTTACACAATAGCAGGCAACACCGAGGTCTTGCAAATTACAATCATACTGTTGTCAGGTTAGGATGTCTAAAGGACTTGATGTAATACATGAAAAATAATTATGTTCCATTTTGATTTCGACCACATGGGGTTTAATTTAACCTTGTCATGTGTAGTGGGACAGCACCCTCATGTCCGTATTGGAGTTAAACCTTTTCACATCTCTCTGAAACTCTCAGTGTTACACCTTCTTGAAGCTCTCAAGGAGACAAGTGGACACGATTTTTGTTACAATTATTTTGAATTAATGGACACCAATTAATCAGATTGAACTTTCTTTTTAATGTGTGTTAATTCAAAATTGATCAACAGTATCAAAAAAGGCGTTCAATACAGGATCAACTGGACTTTATTTGTTGCAGAAAACGTTTTGACTTCTGTCCAGAAGTCTTTTTCAATTCTGAATGAATGGAAGCTGTGAGAACGAGAAGTTTTATACAAGCCACGCACCAACATATTGTATAAAACTTCTCGTTCTCACAGCTTCCATTCATTCAGAATTGAAAAAGACTTCTGGACAGAAGTCGAAACGTTTTCTGCAACAAATAAAGTCCAGTTGATCCTGTATTGAACGCCTTTTTTGATTTTATCATGTCCTGGACGACTGAGAATCTTCACCAGCATAGATCAACAGTATATTTTTGTCATTTAATGATGATCTGTTACTTGCATGAGTTTGACCTTCTGCTGGTTTTATTTCTGCAGAACAAGCAGGCTCTGAATCTAAGGCACGAGTCAGGGTAAACTTTTAACTTACAACTTTCTTTTGTGTTGTCTGTGAAGTTAGCCATAATATTCTCTGTGCTCACAAGCGGCCATCTGGCCGATTCTATAAACAAGTTTTCCTACTGTCCTTCAGAGACCTTCTGCCTATGGGGATGAAAAATCCATCCGTTGTTTTGTTAAACCAACCAATAGTCATCAGGAGGTGGGCAGACTCCACCCTCCATATAAAGTATTAATTCCGTGTGGACTTTAGTGTCGAAGGGGAGAACTTGCTAACAACTGTTTTTCTCCTCTGGAAAAAGCTGGAAACGTTCTGGTCATTGTGTCAATTAGACCCACGTCTCAGCTGGAGTCACGGCAAAACATCGCTGTGTCTCAAGAAACACTCATGTCTGAAAGAATTTGTTTTCTGGAAGTTTTAGTTTGAAGTTAAGCCAGGACGTTGACCTTGTTTCCTGCCGAGAGGGGCGAGTTTCCTCGTATCGTGGAATCAGCATCACCCACGCTGAAGTGTCAACTGGACGGCTGTTGGACAAAACAATCCATTGTGTGTGTCCAGATACTCCTCAACTCTTATCTACAAAGACGAAGCATCAACAGGTAACGAGTCGTGGATGTGGGCTGAACGTGCGGGAGCCCAGCTTTAACTCGTGTGGGAAAAAGTGCCACCCTGTCTGCTCAAAATAATTAACTTCCTTTAAACTTAGCTTTCATTCATCCTATATTCTCCTCCTATTTCTTCATTTTCCCTAAGCCAGTAAACTTCAAGTAAATGTGCCAACAGTAAGTTAAACACTAACTGTCTGTTTGTTTTTAATTTGAATTCTTGTCAAAGTAGTTTAGTAGATCAGAGCTAATATCGATACAAATGTTTAATGTACTTTTATGATTATTTCAATAAAAGGTCTATTTTCTGGTGGACCAACATAAATTGAAGTCTCTCGTGAAATTACATTTTTGTCTAGTCACAGTAAAACAATTTAATACCGGAAAAAGGGTGAACTAGCGAATGAATTTGGGTCAGATCAAGTCTGCTCCAAGTTCTCTAAAATATAGGTAAGTCAGTAAACTGATCAATAAGTCCTATATTATTACAATAATGGTGGCTCTGTAAGTGTTTAAATACCGTACTGTGCCGAGATTATTACACATGTAACACTTAAACAGAAAATTAACCCTCCCCCATTTTGGGGATTTCTATTTTCCCCAACAAGCAAGTCAGAGAAATTGGTTTTAAAAATGGTAGTCCTAAAAATAGGTATCTTAAATTTAAACTTTGGACAAAAATACTTTGCAAACAATTAAAAGGATGAACTTGTTGCAATCTGTCAGAAAATAAGCTAAGTGAAACCTTAATGAACGCTGAGTCTTTCAATCAATAATAGACATCATATCAAACAGAATATTCAATGAGTGGCTTTGCATAAAATAATTGCATCAATAAATAGTTAATGTACTGTATGCCTATTCTGCATGTGCTTTCATGAGTTCAGAATAACAATTCCCTCGTTTTACGTGAAATATGAGCAACTTTACCACAGACAAATTATATAAAAACCTAAATCTCTCTGAGAGAGAAACAAGTGCATTCATACAACTCCAAAAAAAAATACCCTGAGCTGTACCATTATGGTTGATTATATTTAGCACAGATTATATTTAGTTCTGATTAAATTGTGAACTTTGGCAGCTGTGGATTCATGTGTTGCTGTTGTAGTTATTACATGATAAAATCTTCTCCAGTTGGCCAGATTCTACAGAAACAGGCTTGCTCATAAGAACGTAAATAACATTTGAACTAGACCTCCCTACAGAAGCTATTAAAATCAAATTACATGACTGGAACATGTAGTGCTGATAAAACGTCACTAAATGATTATCACACACAAAAAAAGAGTTGATGAGCTAATTAAGGACAAATCTCTTTTATTAAACTGAAAATTATTAGATAAAAAAAAGAAAAGTGGGTAAAGATAATGGATGGATAGATACCGGTAGATCAAAAACTGGAAAAGTTTTTTTATTATGTTTTTTATTCCATTTTCAACCCACAAAGACCTTCTAATGTAGTTGCTACAGAAAATTACTATATCAGCACCTAGCAACAATACAATGGTCTACAATGACCACATTCAGATAATTTATTATTGTGCTTAAAGGGGACCTCAGATGTATTTTTTAAATTTTTATGGTATTTCTGTGGGATATCCAGACCCTATTCCTTCAATTTAATGCACAAAATAATTATTAGATAATCAATTATACCCTTTTTAATTCTGCCATTTTTAACTTTCGTTTTGAACGACCGGTTTCTGATACAAGTTCTGAAGTCCACGCCCTTCAAAGATCTGTTTACGCCCTCTGTAACAGCCAGTATCTGTAATGTGTTGTTGTTTTAAAATTAGCTCTTTTTTTATTACTCATTTGACTTACTGTTAGTGCTAGCTTAAGATAACTTACCGAAACCCGTCTGAGCGCGCCGCAATTTGCTGCTCCTTTTAGCATTAGACCTCCCGAATCCGATGCTAATGTTAGCTTGTTCCTCTTCCGGTGTTTGCCAGCTCCGCTCGTTGCACGCGGCGATTTTGGGAGTTATCGCTGTTCCAGTCAAGACAACACAAAGTTCACCAAGTGTCTCCCGTAAATTAATCCATAAGGAGAAGGTCCTCGCTGCTGTGAGGCTGCTGGGACGCTGCAACGAGGCTGTACAATTGAAGCTCCGCTCCATCCGCCAGAAGCAGTGTCCCGTTGCCGCCGGTCCCTATGCCGGGAGTCCGCTCGTTTAATTTTTGCCGGCTGCGCGTTGGGAGCGATCGCAAATACACTAAAAATTGAACTAAAACATAAAAATAACAATTATACTTTATTTATAAAGCCATTTAAAAAAAACACAGCTGCAACAAAGTGCTGTACACATGAAATTAAGAACATATAAACAAAAGATGAGATGAAATCATGAAAAACAACAGTCATGTGTTTAATACAGAAGTGGGTTGAGCCTAACCAGGGGTTGCTAGGTGAGGGGCTGGACTCAGGTTTGAGGTGATTGGCTACGGGTTGTGACGTCAATAACCGCAGGAAGTGTGAATCCAGGTGTATTTATCAATTTATCAAAAATAAATAAATCTACTTAGAGTAAATAAACCACTGGGTGCATTTTTTTGGCACAAGGACTGTTTTTTTTTATGAAGTAAATACCCAAAGCTGAGTAAAAAAAACATTAAAAAGTGAATTTTGCATCTGTGGTCCCCTTTAAGAACTGTTTCATCCAAAATAGCTTTTTATTTTTAATTTTGCAGATAGTTTAACCATTGTGGAGAAGCGATTAGGAAAGAAGATGATGTCCAAAACAGCCCTTTAAATCATTATTTTTTGTTAAATACACTTTACATAAGAACAATAGGAATTGAATTATGATTTAAATGTGGGGGTTGACATAAAAAGCAATCTCTCAGCTGTATTCTCTCGAGCTCTCTGGCCCTGATTAGCTCATTAACTCAGGGTTTATTCACAGTCCTTCTTTAGAACCGTCGGCTGTTGCAATTTTTCAAAGGCTTTTAATTACTCTGCATCTTAAATCTTGACCAACAATCAGTATTCATTGGCTCCTCTGAAAATCTGTGCTTTAAAATAAAAAAAAACAGATGACCACAACAACTACGAAGAAAATATATAAACAATTTTCTGGTAGTGTTTAGCTTGGTTTGAAACAGCAATTCACAAAAACAAAGATCAAGTTGAAATCTGGAGGAGCACTAAAATACTATTTTTTTAATTTATTTTTTAGGATAAAAGCTTTAGGAACATTTTAAAGACTGTGAAGTTACAGTGTTATGTATTATTATTATTACTTTATTCTGCTGTCACCTACACATATTAATTGAAGAGTCAGGTGCTTTCTGTATAATCACCACAAAAGTTTAAAGTTTGCAAATGAGCATGAGCAGGGTTTTAGATTTTGGAGTTCACAGAAATTTAAACCTCTGAGCAAAATAGTCTACAAAGAGTGCAAACATTTTTTAAACTAACATCGAGGAATGACTGCGGAAATGTTTAATCATTTCAATACTTGACCAGTGAAACTTGTTTAAGTTGAAAAACTTTTTCCACAGGTGCTTTTATTTAAACCATAAAATGTGGAAAAATAAAACCAAATATCATGTTTATGTTTCAGTCTAAATTGACGCTTTTATTTGATCTTGTTTTCACATAATATTTATGATTAATTAACTTTTTCATCCAACCTTTATTTAAACAGATAAATCACATTGAGCCTCAAAGACTAATTTACAAGTGAGATCTGTTGGACAGATAATAAAAGTGGTGAAAAATAACACATAGGGTTTGGAGACAAAAAAATCCTAACACATTTTTGATCTTTGTTTGAAGGTTAAAAATGTGGTAATGAAAAAAAAAATCTGCACACAAGCACGTAAGGACACCAACATTACGCAGAGGGCAGGGGGGACTCAAAGGCGGTTTGAGCAGCCAGCTCATAGATCTGTGCACACTCATGGGGGGGGTGGGGTGGGGGTGCTGCCGAGGTCAGCCAGAGGCGAGAGTCCTGAAATGATGACAGAATGTTATTCAGCTGTGCTCATGGAATTCCTCAGTAGCAGGTTTGGGAGGGGAATGAGAGCATCTGGTTTACAAAACTTCTTAGGTGTGTTGAGATAAGACGGGAGCCGAATGTCAGATAAACATGATTGTTTTGGGAACAGGCAAAACTTTAACGACATCTACCTTCAGTCTGTGTCAGTCCACTCGCTTACGAAAATGTCCAAATTAAAATGACCACACCAATGGAACGTGCCTGAAAAAAATCCCTGAGATCTAATCCATCCAGCCAAAAGTCTGGGTTTTCGAGACATGAACCAAGCCATCATGTAAGGCAGGCAGCCTGACCAGGTCCAGATTAGCCACTGACGTCTTCCTTTTATGTTGATAGACCAGGAACCAGCCAAATCCAAAAAGCAGGATCCAGTTGTCATAAATCCAATTAAATATGCGTCCTTAAGATCCACGGATGACAGCAGAGATAGACACATCATCAAGTGTTCCAAGTCGATGAGATATCCAGCTGTGTGCATGCCAACAGGGCAAATTGGCTCGCCTACAGCCCGTCTTCTTTTTGAAGAAATGTTATCAGTTGTGTTGAGGGACCAACTGACCAAAATTGAAGTCCATAGTTATGATTCGGAAGATTTTGAAGAAGAGAGGCTCTCAGACAGTTTCACAGAGAAGACAAAGCAAAAGCAAAGTGGAGACCGAGAGGAGACATCCCGCCCTTGAGAAGAGCAAGTGTTGAGTGTTTGCATTTAAACTTCTTAAATTATTATGAGACAACAAAGATTGTTTCAACTGGCTCTTGTTGACATAAATATATTAATTATAACAGTCAGATATGTTCCAACTAATGGAAGTAATTTAACAGGTTAGAGAAGGCGAGCCTGTGGTCGGAATGTACCCTGTTCGAACCCCTGGGCCGACAACACAAAAATGTGGGTACGAAAGGTGAAGCACCCACACCTGCCTCCACTCTCATTCTTCCCACTCTGGGTGCTGGCCTTTAACCCCCACCATCTGCTCTCCCAGTGCCCTAGATAGCAGTGCTCTGCTCCACACAGTGGGCTGTGGTAGTTTGGTGATCTGTGGCTGCATCAGGAAGGGCATCCAGCAGAAAAACAATTGCAAAGTCATTGTGTGAGTTAGTTCACTCTGGTGACCCCTTAAAAAGTGAGTGACCAAAAAAAATAAAATAAAATAAAATTACTACCCTAATATTTCATAAAATAATGCGTCTTTAGCTCCATCCATCCATCCATCCATCCATTTTCTTCCGCTTATCTGGGGTTGGGTCGCGGGGGTAGCAACCTAAGTAGGGAGGCCCAGACTTCCCTCTCCCCAGCCACTTGAAGCAGCTCCTCTGGGGGAATCCCAAGGCGTTCCCAGGCCAGCCGAGAAACATAGTCCCTCCAGCGTGTCCTGGGTCTTCCTCTGGGTCTCCTCCCGGTGGGACATGCCCGGAACACCTCACCAGGGAGGCGTCCAGGAGGCATCCTAACCAGATGCCCGAGCCACCTCAACTGGCTCCTCTCGATGTGGAGAAGCAGCGGCTCTACTCCGAGTCCCTCCCGGATGACTGAGCTTCTCACCCTATCTCTAAGGGAGAGTCCAGACACCCTGCGGAGAAAACTCATTTCAGCCGCTTGTATCCGAGATCTCGTTCTTTTGGTCACAACCCAAAGCTCATGACCATAGATGAGGGTGGGAACGTAGAACGTAGATCGGCTCAAGACCATGGCCTCGGATTTGGAGGAACTGATCCTCACCCCGGCCGCATCACACTCAGCTGCAAACCGCTCCAGCGAAAGCTGTAGATCACGATCTGATGAAGCCAATAGGACCATATCATCTGCAAAAAACAGAGAAGCGATTCTAAGGCCACCAAAACGGATCCTCTCAACACCTTGGCTGCACCTAGAAATTCTGTCCATAAAAGTTATGAACAGAATCGGTGACAAAGGGCAACCTTGGCGGAGTCCAACTCTCACTGGAAACGAGCCTGACTTACTGCCGGCAATGCGGACCAAGCTCTGACACCGGTCGTACAGGGACCTAACAGCCCATATCAATGGGCCTGGTACCCCATACTCCCGGAGTACCCCCCACAGAACCCCCCGAGGGACGCGGTCGAATGCCTTTTCCAAGTCCACAAAGCACATGTAAACTGGTTGGGCAAACTCCCACGCACCCTCCAGGACCCTGCTGAGGGTGTAGAGCTGGTCCAGTGTTCCACGACCGACTGACGGGTGTAGAGCTGGTCCAGTGTTCCACGACCAGCACGAAAACCACATTGCTCCTCCTGAATCCGAGGTTCGACTATCCGACGGACCCTCCTCTCCAGAACCCCTGAATAGACCTTACCAGGGAGGCTTAAGAGTGTGATCCCCCTATAGTTGGAACACACCCTATGGTCCCCCTTTTTGAATAGGGGAACCACCACCCCAGTCTGCCAATCCAAGGGAACTGCCCCCGATGTCCACGCGATATTGCAGAGTCGCGTAAGCCAACACAACCCCACAACATCCAGAGCCCTAAGGAACTCAGGGCGAATCTCATCCACCCCCGGAGCCCTGCCACCGCGGAGCTTTTTAACCACCTCGGTGACCTCAGCACCAGAGATTGGAGAGCCCGACCCAAAGTCCCCAGGCTCCGCTTCCTCAGTGGAAGACGTGCCAGTAGGATTGAGGAGGTCTTCGAAGTACTCCGCCCACCGACTCACAACATCCCGAGTTGAGGTCAACAGCACGCCATCCCCACCATAAATGGTGTTGGTCGCGTACCGCTTTCCCCCCCTGAGACGCCGGATGGTGGACCAGAATCGCCTCGAAGCCGTACGGAAGTCATTCTCCATGGCCTCTCCGAACTCCTCCCACGCCCGAGTTTTTGCCTCAGCAACCACCCGAGCCGCATGCCGCTTGGACTGTCGGTACCTATCTGCTGCTTCCGGGGTCCCACAGGCCAAAAAGGCCCAATAGGACTCCTTCTTCAGCATGACAGCATCCCTCACCGCCGGTGTCCACCACCGGGTTCGAGGGTTGCCACCACGACAGGCACCAACAACCTTGCGGCCACAACTCTGATAAGCTACCTCGACAATAGAGGCGCGGAACATGGCCCACTCGGACTCAATGTCCCCCGCCTCCCTCGGAACGTGTTCAAAGCTCTCCCGGAGGTGGGAGTTAAAGCTCCGTCTTACGGGAGACTCTGCCAGACGTTCCCAGCAGACCCTCACAATACGTTTGGGTCTGCCAGGTCTGACCGGCATCCTCCCCCACCATCGGAGCCAACTCACCACCAGGTAGTGGTCAGTGGACAGCTCCGCCCCTCTCTTCACCCGAGTGTCCAGGACATGCGGCCGCAGATCAGATGAGACGACAACAAAGTCGATCATCGAACTGCGACCTAGGGTGTCCTGGTGCCAAGAGCACATATGTACACCCTTATGCCTGAACATGGTGTTCGTTATGGACAATCCATGACGAGCACAGAAGTCCAATAACAGAACACCACTCGGGTTCAGATCAGGGGGGCCGTTCCTCCCAACCACACCCCTCCAGGTCTCACTGTCATTGCCCACGTGAGCGTTGAAGTCCCCCAGTAGAACAAGGGAGTCCCCAGGAGGCGCACTCTCCAATACCCCCTCCAAGGACTCCAAAAAGGGTGGGTAATCTGCGCTGCCGTTTGGCGCATAGGCACAAACAACAGTCAGAGCCCGTCCCCCCACACGTAGGCGAAGGGAGGCTACCCTCTCGTTCACCGGGGTGAACCCCAACGTACAGGCACCAAGATGGGGGGCAACAAGTATGCCCACTCCTGCTCGGCGCCTCTCACCAGGGGCAACTCCAGAGTGGAAGAGTGTCCAACCCCTCTCAAGGAAACTGGTTCCAGAGCCAGAGCCATGCGTTGAGGTGAGTCCAGACTATTTCTAGCCGGAACCTCTCAACCTCACACACTAGCTCAGGCTCCTTCCCCACCAGAGAGGTGACATTCCATGTCCCAATGGCCAGCTTCTGTAACCGAGGATCAGACCGCCAGGGTCCCCGCCCTCGGCCACCATCTATCCCACATTGCACCCGACCCCTTTGGCCCCTCCCATAGGTGGTGGCTTCTATAGCTCCTTTTCATTTAAGAGTTTTAAACAAGGACTGTAGGGTTGTGTTTTCCCTGGTGTCTGGCTCCTGTTCTGGATTTGCCCTGATGTCCCTCTGGCGATTTTCTTCTGCTTTCTACACCTGTGATGCTAGCATTAGTGTTTGCATTTAAATCTGCTTGTTTGCCTCCCTTGTTGTCTGGCCATTGTCCTTGTGATGCATAGTTTGCTCCTTGTGCTCCCTGTGCTTCATAACCCACCTCCAGGTTTATGTAAGTTTGTTGCCTCACCAGCTGTTTTGTTTTGACAATAATAAAGTATTTGTTATTATCCTCTGGGTCTCTGTGGTCTGCCTGCACAAAATGGGTCTCAAGCCTCAGTATCATCACAGAATGACCAAACCAAACTAAGACCCAGCAGGTAGCCCGACTCTGACTACTCTGTCCCCAGAGGACAAACAGCGGCTTTACATAGTGATACGGAATCTCATTGAAACATTGAACGCCTCCAGCAACCCAAGAGCTAGATGGACCATCACAGTGGATTTCTTAGAAGAGTTCTGTCAGTGGCCAGATCTCACCAACTCCCCAAGAATGTCAGATCTGCATGATGATGCGCTGAAAGAACATTGTATGCTGTGTCTTCATTATCAAAATGCTGATCTTCCATCAGTATTCTCTGCGCTCCCTTGGTTTCCTGTTCTGCCACCAGAGGGTCCTCACACTAGCTGCAGGCCCTGTAGTGGCTCTCACTACAGTCTCTGTAGTTTCTACATCTCCTGCAGTCCCTGCATTCTCCATGTAATGTGAGAATTCAACCCATCATAAGGAACCAGACTCTCCAGCTGCATACACAGACTCTCCTATTTCCTCTCCAGAGGGCCCACACCTGCTGGAGCCCCTGTAGTGGTTCCCACTATAGTCTCTGTAGTTTTTATATCTCCTGCAGCCCCTGTGTCGTGTGAGGGTCCTACTCACCATATTACAGATTCGCCTGCTCCAGAACCCCTTGCTACAGACCCTGAACCATCTGCTTCTAGTGTCCCAGAAAGGGTCCTAGAGGACTCCTCTCACCACTCCTCGCTTGGTGTGGGATCCAATCCACCCTACATTCCCTACTCACTGTAGCCGTTTTCGCATTTGCCGGCCCTCCCCGGTCCCGCTCGTCTCTGGTTGGCCCAGAGCCAGCTCTGGCCCGCCCTCGTTGATTGCGCACTGTCCGGAGAGCAAGCCTTGAAGTGGGTGGGGTATTCACTTGACGTGGGTGGGCAGTTCTTACCGAAAAGCTCAGAATGCGAATTTTTGGAAAAAACGAAATAAATACTGAGTTTTCATGTGTTTTTTCACTACAGTTAGCAAGTTAAGCATATAAACACACGTTTCCGATCATTTTTATGCACTCGAAAGTAGTTTTTAGATGAAAATAGAGTGTTTTTAGGTGCGCTGGCGAAATTTACTAGCGGACTTCCGGTTTGCGAATTTGTGGAAAAAACGAAATAAATACTGAGTTTTCATGTGTTTTTTCACTACAGTTAGCAAGTTAAGCATATAAACACACGTTTCCGATCATTTTTATGCACTCGAAAGTAGTTTTTAGATGAAAATAGTGTGTTTTTAGGTGCCCTGGCGAAATTTACGAGCGGACTTCCGGGTTGCGAATTTGTGGAAAAAACGAAATAAATACTGAGTTTTCATGTGTTTTTTCACTACAGTTAGCAAGTTAAGCATATAAACACACGTTTCCGATCATTTTTATGCACTCGAAAGTAGTTTTTAGATGAAAATAGAGTGTTTTTAGGTGCGCTGGCGAAATTTACTAGCGGACTTCCGGTTTGCGAATTTGTGGAAAAAACGAAATAAATACTGAGTTTTCATGTGTTTTTTCACTACAGTTAGCAAGTTAAGCATATAAACACACGTTTCCGATCATTTTTATGCACTCGAAAGTAGTTTTTAGATGAAAATAGTGTGTTTTTAGGTGCCCTGGCGAAATTTACGAGCGGACTTCCGGGTTGCGAATTTGTGGAAAAAACGAAATAAATACTGAGTTTTCATGTGTTTTTTCACTACAGTTAGCAAGTTAAGCATATAAACACACGTTTCCGATCATTTTTATGCACTCGAAAGTAGTTTTTAGATGAAAATAGTGTGTTTTTAGGTGCCCTGGCGAAATTTACGAGCGGACTTCCGGGTTGCGAATTTGTGGAAAAAACGAAATAAATACTGAGTTTTCATGTGTTTTTTCACTACAGTTAGCAAGTTAAGCATATAAACACACGTTTCCGATCATTTTTATGCACTCGAAAGTAGTTTTTAGATGAAAATAGAGTGTTTTTAGGTGCGCTGGCGAAATCGCAGTTGATGACTCAACACGCAGCTAGTCACGCCCTCTGGTCTCGCCCCTACACGAAGCAGTCCAGCCCCCTGCTGCAAACAACGAATCAAATGTGAGCAGTAAATGACGTGAAACTGGGCCCGTCGGGCCGCGGTCCGATGGAACCACGTTGGAGATGGTTCCAAAACGAGGGCGGAGCCGGGGAAAAAAAGGAAAATGCGGACACGCTGAACCCGGGAAAGAGGGCGGGGCGGGGCCACCCGGGCCTTTAAGGGCTGGTCAATGCGAAAACGGCTTGTGTCTTTGTGTGTGACAACCTTTACACACTCTCCTCCTCTTGTGTATCTGTGGGTGCTGGCCCAGATGTCCCACCTCTGAGTGTCTCTGTGGGGGCCAGAACAGATGCCTCATTGCCATCAAGTGTCTCAGTGGGGGTTCCGGCAGACTCCTCTCCCTCCTGTCCTGATGAGGGTGACGGGTCCTATGGCAGCTCCATCGCCCAAGGGTTCCATGGCAACTTCTTTTGTTTTCTATGCTGCTTCCTGCCATGGGGTCCATGCCGCCTCCTGCCATGGGGTCCACACGGTCTCCTGTGGTGGGTTCCACATCCTCAGAGGTTTCCACATCCTTAGAGGATCCTGAATAGTGGTGCCTGAGGTCTCTACATTGACTGCAATGCCTAGGGTCTTCTCACCTCATCCAGGTTCCTCTCCTCATTCAGGTTCCTCTCCTTATTTAGGATCCTTGCCTCTTCCAGGCTCCTTGCCTCGTCCAGGCTCCTCACCTTGCTCTGGGTCCTCACCTCTTCTCAAAGTCTCTACACTGCTTGGGCATTCTGTGGCACCCACAGGCCCGGCTACAGACCTTCTCCAGAGTTTTGGATGGCTTCCTGGCCGCCTACCTGACCGGCTCCAGAGTTTTGGATGGTCTCCCAGCCACCCACCTGAGCTTTGCCCATGTGAACTCTGCCTCGGCAATGGCTGGCCGCCTGGCCACCTGATGTGAACATCTGCTGAGAAAGACTCTTGAACACAATTATCTCCAAATCTTAATCCAGTGGTTCATGAGATACCGTATCTTGTTAACAGACACGCATAGTTGACTTCAATGGGAAATGCTCCAATTTGAAGCAAAGATCTTGTCTGGTGGGATGACCAAGAAAACATCTATTACGTTACACATTTAAATGCATCATGCTCTTGGTGTAACTTTCCACATTTTGATGATCTTTTGTTTCCTTATTTGTCTAGGCACATTTGATACATAAATTTGGTATGTAATATAAGGAAAATGCCCCTCTCTGGTTTATTTTAAAGAATGCTCCTAGGTTAAACAACTTACATGCACAATTGATCAGTGAATGTTGGATTATATGGGTGATAAATGTGCTGCATAAAGTCTGTGCTGAGCGTTGGCAGCTACATAATGGTTTTGGTATTAAAGCAATTTGTCCAGCTGAGTCAGATGTGCTGGAATTATCCTGACCATGGATCACTGCAGTGGTCCCATGGACTATACTCTGCTGGGTAGGAACACATGGCACTTGGCTCAAGGGTCCTTTGTGTTTATTTTGTTACCTAAAATACCAGTCCTTTAACTAGGTAAAAAAAAGTGGTGTTTATGTTGGGTGTTAGAAACACTGAAGGAGGAAGTCTAAAGAAAATAATAAAATACATGAACAATGAAGCAAGGAATAAGTCCAAACCACTATAAGGAGAAAGAACCAAACAAAACAAGCAACATAACTAAAGAAATCCCATTGACAGCAGATACAAACAAAAATATGGATGCAGAAAAGGCAGGAAAAACATTAACAACAAAGAAGCTATGTCAGAACAGGAGTAGTACGAGCATATTGCTTGTACTTGTCAAAGTGCAATTTTGAAATCCCCATGTAAATGGAATAGAAACCATGACGGTGCAAAAACACAAACTCCATAAACAGGGAACACTCAATGAAAATGAGGTCCTGAATTTTTATTTTTATTTTTTAAAAAGCACAAGAATTAAATTAACGGTTTACACCTAAACCTATGTTTTCTGCATCCCTGTTAGAAAATTGTCGAAGTTTACTAATGAGCATTAAAGATCGTTCAAACTATTGTGGAAATAAAAGTGAAAATATACATTTTGGGTACATGTCAGAAATAGAAGTGTTGGAGAAAAGCAAAATGGTGCAGAAATCCCTCACATAAAAACATTTCTAAGAATCAGGCGTAAAAATGGGCCGGCTCTTTATTCAAAACCGATTCAATATTTGCAAAAAGTCATCATTAATCTGAAATCTGCTCCTCTGCACATGCCGTAGAGCCTCCTTACCTGCAGTTGTTCCTCTGCTTTAGATCAGTTGTTTCAGCGGAGGCCACAGTATGAGCTGTCCTGCTCTCAGCTAGGAGCATAACAAATCATCATGTAATAAAAGTGCTCGAGAGTCATTCCTCAAGCTCCAGTGGAAGTGCCTCCCTGTTGCTGAGGGCTCAGTGAGAAAAATAAAACCCATCAACTAAGTTAATATAATTATAGAAATTATCCCGTGAGCTCAAGTTAGCTGTCTGGGAGTTAAAAGTTCAAGTTTTTTGAAATGAAAGAAAATTCCACCTTGGAAGAAGTTTAACAGCCTTGACACAATTCAATAAATGCTGACATTTCTCAGTTTATAATTTCCTGGTCATTAAATTAAAATTTAATTCTTTCCTGCAAGACTTTAGGTCTTCTTCTTCTTCACATGAGTACCTCTGTGCAACTAAACTGTCCTTCCTCCATCACAAGGGACTGAGCTCAGGTAGCAGAAGAGGTGACTGACTCTCAGGTTTCAGGATCTACACAACAGGTCTTCACAAGTTAATTATGTACGGTAGTCAAAGGCTTTCAACAACCTCTGCGATTGCTTCTGTTTTAGAAAAATAATCAGCATTCAATGGTAGAAAAATATATGTTTGTTCACATAAATGTTTACTAGTTGCAGTGTATATTTAAACCGGACCTTTCCCCAGATGTTTTCCTAAAGCTTTCGTGAAACAACTCATAGATCTTTTCGAAATGGGCAGCACTGCATGTGGATAAAAGAACAGGGAAGGCAAATGCAAAACTATAAATAACTTTGGGCACAACTGTGAAGGTGCTGAACATTCAGCTTGCTGTATTTCCTTTTTATGAAACCAAACCGAAGTAGGTTATGTTTTGAAATAAAACCACAGTAAAGGGCACTGCATTTACACTTTTCCAGTATGAATTATTTGATTATTCAAGTAACTCAGTTGAAACATTGAGGAATATTTTACTCTTGTCACAACTCATGACCCAGTGGTTATGCTGATTTGAAAGTGATGATCAACAATTCATCTCTTCAGCAATGAATCTGAGGCATATGCTGCAACACTATTAAGTGAATAAACTAATATGAGTTTGCATCATGACCATTTTAGAATCACATCATGAATGGAATGTGTTTCTGTTTAAGGTTATATCTTACTTAGAGTAAACATTTTATAAAAAATATTGATTTTGTTTAAGATTTCAATGCTAAAAATATTATAATTCTTCCCTTATATCAACAAACAAACAAAAAAATAATAATATAAAAGTCTGTTCTCTCATTCTGTTCAGTGTTAGCTTCTTCATATGTCTACAAAAGGTAAAATGTACTTACTCTGCAGTTCTTTCATGTGGAAATTCTTTGAAAGCTTCTTTCATTGTTGCCCATCACTTTGGTGAATCAAGCTGACTCAAGTCTATTTAAGTCCTTCTCGTTCCAATTCTGATCCAACCTCTTATTTTTTAATAGTTTTTATTACACTTAATAAAATCCTCTTGAAAACTTGCTGTTTCAAATATTTCCGTTTGAGACCTCTGATGGAAATTCTGTGGAAATTGTTTAGTGCCCACATACGTGCAGGGGGATCTGCTCTGTACTAATCCTATTAAAATCCTCATGTTGTATTAAACATCAACTACGTATTACAGCAACCTCTCCACTCGTTTGACTGCCACTTCTTTACAACTCATGGGATTTGTGCAGTCGGTACTGGGAGTTAATGAGTCTCTAGCTCAGGGATGTCCAATCTGGGTCCTTGGGGGCGACTGTCCTGCATGTTTTATTTGTTTACCTGCTCCAGCACACCTGAATTACATCTTTATGTTCTTCAGAAGACTGTTAGTCACCTGTTGATTCAAATCAGGTGTGTTGAAGCAGTGCAAGTTCTTAAACATGTAGGATAGCAGCCCTCGAGGACCTGGATTGCACATCCTAGAGCTCAATGCTCATGCTGAAATAGAATTTGTTTATCAGGCAATTACTGGTATGTTTTTGTTCTGAGATCATTTCAGTTGTGACTTTGGCACTAAATAAATAAACTTAATTTAAATTGAATCAAAGTAAATCAAATTGACTAAGATATAGCATGTTATCGGTGAACCTACATAGATAGAAATAATTTATTTATTTATTTATTTTTGGATTTGTATGCTTTTCAGTTGATCAACATTCTGCACCTCTTCATCAAACTCCATTTTTTCTGTCATTAAGAGTTTCTGTGTCATCTGTATTTTAATGAAAGGTCCAGTCTTTGCATATTTTTTGCCCACAACAATAAAACTCTGTTTTTCCCCTCCCAAACTATTTTACACACTTCAGATACACCAAGGTTTGGTCTGATGAAGTTTTCCTCTTAATTTCCATTGTTATGCTGATGATACTCAGTTACAGTATATGTATCCATGAGCCCAATGAATCCAATCAGTTAACTTAGATTACAAGCATGTCTAAAAGACATAAAAAATGGATGACCTGAAAGTTATGCACCATAACTTATGTTCCCTGAAGGAATGGAACGAGGTGCAACATATGTTATGGGAATTGCGCCCCCGCGCAATTACCTGAAGGAATACATTCACGCCTTTACGGCAGGGTCGTCAGCGTTGCGCCAGAGGCCCAGCCTTCTGGGTACTTAAGCCGCTGACGCCCATTCATCATTTTCCAAAATGCACTTCACCGAACTTTCAGCATTGAAAGGGCCAGATATGTTGCACCTCGTTCCCTTCCTTCAGGGAACATGAGCTATGGATATGGTGCATAACTTTCAGTTCCCTTTCAGTCATGTCTCTCGGTGCAACATATGCTATGGGAACGTAATCTATTCACGCCCTTGAAAATGCTCAGCAAAATGCATGTGAGAGCATCTGCCTTAAAATGACAGGCATTTCCCAGCTGCTTTCTACAAGTTATGTAGAGAGCACAGTCTGAGAAGAAAAAATTGCCAAATGTAGAAACATCAGCTTGATGTTACCCCTGGACATATAGATTAAAAAACACCAGCCAGAGACAGCATAAGCATGCTCCACTAGTGTGATTACTCATCATCTCCTTTTCTCTGGAAAAACCTGAGAAACAGGAGGAAAACGAGCAAGGGACCCATTACGCCACTAGTAATTGGGTGGCAATGTGGAGGTATAAAACCCAGGTCAAAACACAGGGTAACCTCCCAAGTCCCCAGGGGAAAATTATTACATTAACAAAGGGCACGACTGGCAAGTGGAGCCCATCCTGATGTTGGAGATCCGTTAAGGAGAGGGGAACCCCTCCATTGAAAATCTCCTAAACAAACATGAACACCAAGGGACACCCTTGTGTATGTTGTTGCTGTTTGCTTTGGGATAAAGCAATCAAAGCCTTAGGTCCTCAACCAGTTCTCTTCAAAGGCCAGGCTGTAAGCCGCCACAACTCCGGACGTGGGTGTAGAAGTTGCCCACGTGCCTGAGTCAGCAGATCCCTGTGAGGAGGCAATTACCATGGTATCCCTGATAACATTGAGATCAACTCCGGGAACCACGGTTTCTGCGGCCACCTGGGGGCTATCAGGATCAGGGAGAGGTCTCCCTGACACACATGTTCCAGTGTCACCTCGATCAGAGGGACAGGTGGGCATAGTAGAGCACCCCTGCTAGCCAATCATGTGCCAGAGCATCCGTTCTCAACGGTGCATCTGTTTCCTTCAAGGAGAAGTAAAGGTCACACTATGAGCTAGCTCTGCAAGCGAACAAGTCCACAGAAGCTCTCCCAAATCGTGACCAGACCTGTTCCACAATCCATGGGTTCAGGCTCCATTCTGACGCCAGGAGAAGCCCTCTTGAGAGGGCATCCGCTCCATAATTTAGTTCACCGGGGACATGAGTCGCCCTAAGTGACAAGATTCTTGGAGTACACCATGTGAGCATCTTCTGCGTCAGTCCGAGGAGGGCCCGGGACCTTGTCCCTCCTTCTCTGTTGATGAAGGACACTGTGGTCCTGTTATCTGATTTCACCAGGACATGCTGCCCTGCAATCAGACCTTTGCTAAAGAAGTATTTTAATGACAGGAATACAGCCAACAACTCCAGGAAGTTGATATGTAATCTCGCTTCCTTTTTATTCCAAAGGCCGCGGGCATTCTGATTTCTGCAGATCCCCTCCATCCTGTTTTTGAGGCGTCTGTCGTGATGACCACACGAGATGACACCCTTCCCAGCGGGACCCCTTTCGTGAAAACAGGCAAGTCTCTCTAAGGTTCCAGGGCCTTCAAGCACTCTGGATCTATCCTAACCTTTCCTGCTCGACTAGGCAGAGTGGGTTGTGTCTGTTGGTTTAGCCATACTTGTAGGGCCCGCATTTTCAGAAATGCATGTGGTACACAGGGTATGGCTGCCGTCAAGAGGCCTAAAAGGCGTTGGCACGTTTTCATAGGGACCCGTTGATCCAGTTGACATTTTTCCAGGCAATGGTGAATGGAGGAAACTCGTTCCTTTGAGAGCCATGCTCTGTATCGGACGGTGTCGATCTGTACTCCCAGAAATACGGTAACCTGTGATGGAGTCAGGTCACTCTTTGGTAGGTTTATGACAAACCCGAGATACTCCAGGTGAGAGATCACCCTGTAGGAGTGTGACTGGGCCTGTATTCTGCTTCCAGCCAGAATCAGCAGGTCATCCAAGTAATTGATAACCCTGAGTCCTTGATTCCTAAGGGGGTCAGGGCTGCATCCAGACATCTAGTAAATGTACGAGGAGCCATCTTTAAACCGAAGGGTAAGGCTTTGAATTCATAAGCGTTTCCTTCGAAAGCAAAACGGAGGAATTTTCTGCGTTTCCTCCACACGCCTACATGGAAATAGGCATCTTTCAAATCCACTGTACATGCGTAGTCTCCTGGCCTCACAGACTGGAGAACCTGTCGCAGTGTAAGCATCTTGAACTTAAAAGTTTTTATTCTCTTATTCAGAGTCCTGAGATCCAGAATCGGTCTCAGGGAATGATCCTTTTTGGGCACCAGGAAGTACTTGCTGTAGTGGCCAGAGCGTAGTTTGCGTCTCAGGACCAAACTTATCACTCCTTTCTGCAGCATCGTCAAAACTTCCTCCCTCAGCACGTGTGCGCGTTCAGGGTTAATCTTTGATTGCAGTACCCCCGTGAAGAGGGGCGGTCTCCTGGTGAACTGCAACTTGAGCCCATGACATATCGTTGTCATGACCCAATCATTTGGTAGACACGCCCTCCAGGCCTGCGCGTGCGCCATGAGCCTGGAAGGCATGTCTAATTGCTGCTCGTCGTGTTTTAGTGCGGGGGGAGGGGGGGGATGGCCTTTGACCCCTCTCGCACTCTTTCGAGCAGGCTGGTTAGCCCAACAGAAGATATTGCGAGATCTGACCGTCTCCGGCAGAGCTCGTGTATCTTGCTTTGGTTCATAGTTTGACCGCGTGGATTGTGTTTTATGAAAAAGGGACTCGAGTCAAGAACCTGGGCAGTTTGTGCTTTGGTACTTTTATTTTTGTACATGCATGAAACAGTGTTTGTTTTGATTACACATACAGTAGGCGAGTCATATTTGGTGTGCGCACACATGTCACCAGCTCCTCATAGTGTTTTACAAGTGGAGACTGGGCTTAAAAGGTCAGGATCCCGTACTGCGTGGGCGGGCAAACCTGTAAAATTATCAGTTCGTTCTGCTTCATCAGGCCCAAATCTGAGTTCCACACGGGGTCATTGAAGAGGCCCTTGGCCGGTACTGGAAAGTCTCACTGTCACCAGCGGGTCTCTTCCGTGGAGGGCCACACATGTCTTCCTTTGGAGGTGCAAAGCTTTTTCTCAGCAGCCCCTCGCGGAGGGCTTCCGCCTGTTTGCGTCTTTGTTCCAGCCTGGCCTGGACGTGTTCCAGGGCTCCCCCGAAAAGTCCCGTCGGCTCGATCGGGTGTTGGAGGAAGGGGGACCTCTGGTTTTCCGGGAGGTCCGATAAAGTCAGCCAAAGATGGCGTTGGGCGACAACTATTTCTGCCATTGCTCTGCCTTGCGAAATGGCTATTGTCCCCATCATGCGGAGCACAAAATCAGAGGCGCGATGGGCCTCCTCCATGGCCTCCGTTGCGGCCTGCTCGTTTTTTGTTACCTAGAGATCCTGCAGTTTTTCTGCCAGGTACGCCTGCAACATGGTCGATGCGTTCATCGCGCGAGCCGCGAGGCCCTGATTCTTGTAGCACTTTTCAAGCTGTTTCTCCGAAGCGTGGCAGGCCCTGCTGGCACTGCTGGCTTCGCCCCCGTAGCTGCGGGGGCCAGATGAGCTGCTAGGGTCTCCTCTATCATGGGTGTGCTGGTGAGGCCCGTTGTCTCCATTCCAGCGACATCCAGGAGTCGGGATAGTGGCAGCGTCATGGGAGCTCCGGGTTCCACCCAGGAGCGTTTGAGCTCCATGAGGAAATCTGGGAAAATGGGCCTTTTTTGCAACGTTGTTTGCTGCTGCTTCGCATGGAAGTAGTTTCTCGCTAGCCTCGTAACCTGTTGGTGAGGCATGGGGTCTGGCCACGTGACCTGCAGGGCATCCGCCGCCCTATGGCACAGGTCGAACAGAGCAGAGACCGACACGTCCGGTTCCGGTAGAATTTGCGCCAGGTTCTGGGAGGAATCCACACTTTCTCCTCTGTAACCATACTCGGCGTCTTGGTCAGACACTTAGGGCGTCAAGTCCTCGACGGCAACCGAGGAGTCCGACACGTTCTCATCCCCGACTTGACCGCTGCATTCCAGGTCCACGTTCTCGAGCTCCGGCTCGGGAGCGAGCAGCTTTGTGCGACATGCGGCCTTCAGCGCCGCGGCCTTCGCCATGGATTTAGCCAACGCATCCGTGCAGCGTTTCCTCACTACTGCCGGCATCCGACAGCAGTGGGAGCAGGAGTCGGGGAATTCCAGCGCTTTTCTCGCGTGCAGAATCCCTAGGCAGACAGGACAGGCCTCGTGGGTGTCCGTCGCCGAGAGGGAGTAGCCGCATCCGCTGGGGCAGGGGCGCGAGCGAAGGCTCGTCGTCCTGCTGATTTTCTTCTTCTTTGTCCTCCGTTTCCCCTCCCCGGAGCCATGTCCGGAGACGAGAAGCGTCGAGGCTGTTCCTAGTTTCCTTTTGTTCGAAGCCGTCCTCTCCGTCATCTTGCTTTTGCTGGCTAGCCTGCTAATGGTTAGCAGGGAGTGTTGTTACGCAGTTAGCGCCATCGCGCGAAGCAGCTGCGGAAAGAGAAGAAAACTTCGAGGTAAGTAGAAAAACGCTGGACTAGCTTTCGCCAGCCCAGCAGTACGCAGGAAAATTTCTCTGTACGCTCAGCGTAGGGAGCAAGCTCACCTCAGATCGAGCGATGCGACAACAGAGAAGTCCCACGAAGTTAAGGTTTTAAGCGAGGTGAAGGGCAAAAAGAGAATGATGAATGGGCGTCAGCGGCTTAAGTACCCAGAGGGCGGGGCCTCTGGCGCAACGCTGACGCCCCTGTCCTAAAGGCGTGAATGTATTCCTTCAGGTAATTGTGCGAGGGCGCAATTCCCATAGCATATGTTGCACCGAGAGACATGACTAAAAGGGAACCTTATTTTATGCTTTTAACCCTTAGATGCATAAGTGGGGTCAAAAATGACCCCGAGGGTTGTTATTCTTCAAAAACTCTGAAATTAAAAGTTTTTACTCTTCCATATTCCAGGTATTCCTCATAAAACATGTTTGTGACTTCAAGCCATTTGAATTTTTTAAAATGTTTTTATACATTTTCAGAAATTGCAGTTTTTGTGTCACTACCCCAGTTTTTCATGAGTGGGGTCAAAAATGACCCCAAGCATTTTCTATAGAATCTCAAGGGTTTTCTTTGGGAACCTTTGATTCTTACCAACTGTGACTGTAAATACACATTTTCTGTCTCATTTACACATCTGAGACATGCAGACTCACCACTAGGAGGTCAGTTTGACACAGCAGCATACAGTACTGTACATGCATTATCTTCATTTACCAATTCCATGACTTTACTGTGATAGAATATCCTGTTGGTCAACAAAGTACACACTCTTAGCTAACTACAATAGAATATCCTGTTGGTCAACAAAGTACACACTCTTAGCTAACTACAAAATAATGTTAGTACTTAAGCTAGCTAACATTACACTAGTTTAGTAAGCCAGCTGATATTACTGCATTTGTTGTGTAGAGACTCACTGTATTCATAATTCCTTGTAACAAATGCAAACCTGTTAGGTAACCTATTATATATTATTATATATATTATATATAAATTATTTTAAAAATCTGTATGCCTCTTTTAACACCAAGCCACAATTTACTGAGAAGTTGGTCAGGGCCTGCACCTGGGTTTAGCACCATCTCTCCAATAGATGCATGAAAGCTGTTTATCACTGATAGTATATTAGAAGAGCAGCACGGTGGTGCAACTGGCAGAGCTGCTGCCTCTCAGCGAGCAGGTCCCTGGTTCAAATCTGTGGGACTTTCTGGGTGGAGTTTGCATGTTCTCTCCGTGCATGCGTGGGTTTCCTCCAAGTACTCTGGTTTTCTCCCACAGACCAAAAACATGCATGTTAGGCTGATTGATAACTCTAAATTGACCCTAGGTGTGAGTGATAGAATGAATGGTTGTTTGTCTCTATGTGGCCCTGTGATGGACTTGCGACCCGTCCAGTGTGTACCCTGCCCCTCGCACAGTGATTGCTGGACATGGGCACCGGCGACCCCCTTGACCCAAAAATGAAAGAAGCGGGTAAAAGATAATGGATGGATGGATAGTATATTAGAAGAGGTGTTGACATGAACAAACATGGAGGGAAGAAGAGTTGCAACAAGCAGAGGAAAAGAGTGGAAAAATCTAAGCAAAGAGGAGCTCATGGCCTTCATTGGATTGACCATTCTTGCAGGAAGTGAGAAGAACTGGAATGTACCAATGTGTGTGCTCTTTGGGAGTTTTCTACACAACCCAAGGTACCCTGAACCTACCAACCGACATCACTGAAGCAACTGGAAGATGTGGAGTGACAAAAGTTGCAAACAAGTAACAGGAGAGAGGCACAGAGGGCCAACAGAAGAGAAAGAGGTGCCAGATGTGTCCAAGAAACAAAGACCGCAAAGCCACCAATTGGTGCAGGAAATGCAGCACTACAGTGTGCAATGGTCACAGCCAAAAGCAAATAGTTTGTGACAACTGCACACAGTGAATAGAGAAAAGATGTTTGTGTGGGCACATGTGAGTGTACAATGTTCTGGTCGTATCGTATGTTCATTCTCTTTTTTGTCCTTCAGACAGATGGACATTCTAGCAATAATTTTTGAAGATTTTTTATGTTATTTCGTGTGGAAAAAAATGTTATGAATAAACATGTTAAATGTAAAATCAGTCTTTTGTTGACCCAAATATAATAAATATAATCGCCTTTGACCAAAATTAAAGAAATCATTTAAATTCATTGCAAAAACCCATTGATTCTAATTGGGGTCATTTTTGACCCCACTCATGGAAGAATGTAGGTATTGGTCGTTCATGCATCCTAGGGTTAAGCTCATTACAAGACAAATGTTGTGGTTTTGGACTTGAGCATCTTCAGAATAAATTCTGCAGCCGTTCACTTTTTCGGGATGGCATTAGTTCGGCCTCTGCTTCTTAAGTAAAAAAACAAACAAACAAACAAACAAAAAAAACTTGTTGTAATTTTTGTTCAGGGTATTGTACAGTGTTTCTTTTAACTAACATATATATTTTTAAAGTTACCAGGACCGTTTTACTCCACCTGCATAACATATATAAGATTTGAAACATCTTGTCCAAAAGTGATACAAAAAAACTGGTTCATACATTTAAGCAGGACTATTGCAATCATTTTGTATTTTTTATTTAAAAAAATATTATTTGGTGCCCCAAAAAACATTTTATAAATCTTCAGTTTATCTTAAATGCTTCTGCCAGAGTTTTAATGAAAGTTGAGAGGTATCCAACAAAGTTAAGTCAGGCCCTCTGGACGGTTTCTTTGTGTTAAAATGCTTTGTCTTCCCTCCAAACAACTTAATCCGTCCGGAGAGCCACAGCAAACTCAGTCCCTAAAGTATCACACTCACATAGTGGGCCAACCAGTTTAATAATGATGAGATGGTCTCTGGAGTCCACTCTCTCCCCCGTTGACTCATCTGAGGCAGCCATAGCCAAAGTGGTTCAAAACATCAAAGTTCATGCTCAGTAATTGAGGTAGAAAATCCACCAATGTTCATTCAGGTCCTCTGGATGGTTTCTCATACTACTCCACATTCATTCATTCATTCATTCAACCTTTATTTATACAGGCTAGCCTCGTTGAGTCACGGGGACTCATTTACAAGAGGGACCTGTCTCACTCACACCAAACAACCATCCACTCTCACACTCACACCTAGGGTCAATTTAGAGTCACCAATCAGCCTAACAAGCATGTTTTTTGGTCTGTGGGAGGAAACCGGAGTACCCGGAGGAAACCCACGCATGCACGGGGAGAACATGCAAACTCCACCCAGAAAGGCCCCGGACCGGGATTTGAACCGGCAACCTTCTCGCTGAGAGGCAGCAGCTCTACCAGTTGTGCCACCGTGCTGCCCACAGATTTATCTTCCTGTCAGAGTCAGAAAATAATTCAAAATCTTACTTCTAACATACAAAAACTTGCAACAACCTAGCTCTATCTTATATTACAGATCTTATCATTCCATATTTTCCCCAACAATGTAGTCACTCTCAGATTTCAGGTTTACTTGTGGTTCCTAAAGTTTTACTAATTAGAACTCATCATAACTTTTACTAATTGGCTTTTATAATGTATATTAATGTTTATGTTCAGTGCCCTGAGATGATTTTTGTTGTGGCACAATATAAATACATTGAACTGATTTGAAAATATTTGAATTAAATTTCTGAAGGTTGTTTTTGATGGCTTTGGCATTCATAATGTATAGTTTAGACCCCTTTTTGAAAATATATTAAATATTTCCAGATACTAAAAATCTGAAAATAATTGTTTGCAGTCACAATTAGCTTTCTAATCACAGCAACACACCACATTATTTGTTATAAAGTCCTTCTGTCCCAAGTGTACACAATCCAGTGTGCTGCCCCTTACTCTGCTAAAATCTTAATAATAATAATAATAATAATAATAATAATAATCATTTTATTTAAAAGCGCCTTTCATGACACCCAAGGACACTTAACAAACCAATAAACCAATCTTGTGCAAAGGATGCTAGCTACTGAGTTCAGCACCTGGTCATGGTGCCATCTGTACACCAAGGCTTTAAGTCAGCAGCTAAGGATGTGCTCTAAGAAAACACTAGCTGGAAAATGTGGGCATGTTGGTACTTTACTCAACCACCTCTTTTGCAGCTTACTGGTAGTTGAACTTGGGGGAACAGTGCATACAAACTTGACCAGAAATTTGAGTCTTGCTAGTTCTTACTTCCAAAGGTATTAAGGATATGTATGCATCAAACTCTGATGTGAAACAGTACAAGTCACCCCTTATCTTGTTTAATACTGTAATGGTAGGATGGCTGTGGCTGAGTGGTTAAGACTATTGAAGTCTAATGAGATTTGGAGGTCTGTTTTCACCAAAATGCAGTTACATGTCAAAGTATCTCTAGGCAAGACATTGAAACCCTCATGCATCCTTAGTGTGTCCCATCGGTTCATGAATGTGATCTAAAACAGCAATAAATCTCTATAGAATGCTTTACTCAGATTATCTTTGCAGAGATGTACCGTACAGTAATAGTTACAATAGAGCATGAATGTGTGTGGATGGGTAAATGAGTGACAGATTGTTTTGTAAAGCACATTGAATATCCTGGTTGATCCCAAATTGCTTATGTATAAAGTTCAATTAATGCATTATACCATTTGATTCATTATCAGTCAGAGTCAGAGTCAGAGTACTTTTATTAACATTGCACAAGTTTGCACCAGTACAGCGTGAATATGTACGCAGAGCTATCCTGAAGGGGACTACGTGTGTGAAGCTGCTGCTATCAGGACACCATATGAGACATCAAAAGACATATCACATTTCGTTCTTCAGCGCGGCCTCTCCCATCCGTATCAGGATGAAGGTCAAAGGTGTGAAAACAAGGAAAGAACCATGAGGGTCACAGCGTTGGTATTACAAAAAAGATATATCACATTTTGTCTTTCAGGACACCATATGAGACATCAAAAAACTCTACCAGAAGCACAGTTAAGACAAATCACATTTGCATTTTGAGGTTGAGGCAGTGAGATTTCTGTCTATGAGCCATTTCCAGATAGCAAACAGTTCTGAAGATGTTCTCAGCCGGCCTCCGATAACGCTCATAGAAAAGTTCTCCGGGGGTGAGGGGGGGTAGCGATAGGTGCAGCTGTTTGTCCTCAGTAAACACGTCTCAGGAGAAATTTGATATCCAGCCTTTTCCAAGGCTGTTTAGGGTAAGTCAGATAAGGATGACAAATATTTTTCACTTCAGGCACAGTGTAATTTTCTGCAGCCTTGAGTCTTGCTGGGCAACTCTGATCCAAATATGATCTAATTCGGGACTTTTTCCACTGATCCACGCTATGGCCCCTTAGATGTTGACCAGTACAGCGTCCAGAGTCCCAAGCCTTGCGGGTGATCTGCAATCCTCAGAGATCGTGTTCACCTTCCGGATTAGCTCGTAAACAGCTGATTTATCTAGGTCACGGCACAGATCAGACTTTGGGTGCTCCAGCATTAAGTCCTGCTGAGTCTCTCTCATTTGCCGATAGGCTATACAAAATGCCAAAAAGCAAAGTGTTGCCATCATAAATCCAATTTAATCCAGATTCTTCACGTCCCCACAGAGCATAGCACAGAGAGCGAGACGCTCACCATTCCATCGACTCTAGGAATCCATGGCGTATCCTCCCGGTTCGTCTGCGGGGATGGGCCGGCTCCATATAATGATGTTTATAATGATGTTTTTCTACTACATTAGGGCTTAGTGTATTACTAGCTGATGTCTCTCTTAGTTAATCCTAGACGCTATTATTGTTTTTTTCTCTTTCATTTGTTGTTGGACGTAACTGGGACCCTGTGTACATAATCTCGTTTTCAACACATGTACTACATGCGGTGCAAATGACAATAAATTCTCTCTGACTCTGACTCTGACTCTCCCGTGCCTTGCTTTTTGTTGAAATCTTGTCAATAGAATAGACCTTTTACCAGTTGACGTCATCGCGCATGCACACTCGCATTTTTCCAGAATTTTCCGGAAGCTGGGGGGAGCGCGTCAATACTACTCTAGTGTTTTCATTACTGCCAACGGTCGCGGTGGGGAAATATGACTTTTATTGTGTTTATAATTGTTCAAGGAAACGTAAACGAGTAAAAGAAAAAGGTGAGACTTGTTCGTTTTACAACGTCCCTCTAGGTAAGTCGAGTAAAGTGACTAAAAGAAGGAAGATGTGGCTTCAAGCGCTTCGCCGGCAGGACTTCACCCCGACACAAAGCACCAACGTGTGTAATCAGCATTTTTTATCTGGCATGGCCATTAATGGTCCAAGCTCCGTGGATTACGTTCCAACATTACATCTTGGATATGGGAAACAGACAAAACAGAGAACAACCTCCCGCAGCAGAATGCTACTGGACAGTTGCTAAGCTAGCAGCTAGCTAGTTCTACTAGACCTGACTGTACCTCAGTCCACTGCCTGTGTTGAAGTTTCAAACTGCGACATGCAAGGAGATTCTTCCTTCAACCTCCCTGAAGAAATAACAGGTGAGTAAAATAGCATCAAACATGCAGCTCTATAAAAATGAACAGACCACTGCACTGTTAGCCTGTTATCATTTGAACTCTTTCTGCGTTGAAAAAATATACAGTAGTAGTTTCCACAAGACAAACATGTTTTATTAACATTATTTGAGGTCTGACTTTAAAAACATTTCAGCCATTTCTCTGTTTCTGTAAGTTATTCGCACAGTTTTGCTGGGAGCATCGGTGACATGCTGTCACAGAAAAAAAAGCAATCCTGTCATCAATGTGTATAAGCATACAGTTTAACTATACACAAGACTGTTTTGTTTATTGTCAAATATGAATTAATACTTTGTTTTACAGCAGCAACTGGCCACCAACTCCTTGCTGACAAAGGGTTTGATGTCAAGTCAGAGGTGGAAAAAGGGAAGCTAGTCTGAACCTGGCCACCTCTCTGCATCCAGGACACAAGCAGTTCACTGAGGAAGAGGTATATATTGTACAAGGAGTGTTGTGGCCTTTTGTAGCTCTAAGTGCAATAAAGTAAAAATATCTTTGTAAATACAGGTGTTTCCGGCAGCGTCAAACCGGCCAGCTAACTGGCCCGGCGGGGCACAAAGATTCGCTTGCCCGCTGGGCCGACACACATTTATGGACCTGTCAGGCCTGTCATGATCCAAATATATATATTTTAAATAAAGTCGACCGTGACATCACATTGGTTGAAGTTTTTGAAGGACATCACGCTAATCCAATGAAAACTCACAGCACTCCTCAGCTGGCTCAGTCATTCCCTCCCCAATTAGACCAAATTTATATACTGTATTCAAATCCATGTTTATTACAGTAATTGATTAATGAAATAGTCCACACATCCCAAAACAGACATTGATTGTAGTACATTAAATTTAGAAATGAACACACCAACCTTTAAATATAAAGCAATATATATAAAGCAACTGTGCTCTAATTTGACTTTTAGTCAAGTGGAACGTTTGTTTAGTAAAATTTTTTAATCTGTTAATATACAAATGCTGTTTTAGTCACATTTTAGGATTTTGATGACAGCACCAGAACCCCATAAACATTAAACTGTCTAAAGTCTCCAAGTTGTCAGAGAAGGCATCATTAAAAAAAAATATATTAGCAGGTTACTTTCTGTCCTTTAACAAGTGAAATGACAAACACAAACACATCTTCTGGTATGTGTTGTTTCTGTTTGTGACTTATATAAATAATGTGTGTGCAGTGAACCATTCTTCACTGCATGACTGTTTGCGTGTATCTGCCTCAATTACAATCTGATTCTGCTTGTGAGACATTTAAAGATGTTTTGAACTTCTGGCAGATCTCTCTGATGGCGTGGAGACTGGACAGGGGCCGCGTCATCAGCTACTTCATCTGCCGGAGGGTCTGGATCGAGAAACCGCAGCCAGGGGGTTTGAGCATATCTCAAAAGAAAAAAACATGGTTTTAAAATCCAGACAAAATAAAGGAATTAAAGAAACATACAGATAAACGTTAGTGGTTTTTAATGTTTACTACTACAACCTGCAATAGGTCAAGAATGGCTCCACGCTCAAAATGTCCTTGTGAAGACCAGCCAGCAGTGATGGGCTCATTCCGATCATCAGGATGTCGTGGGTCAAAACGCAAGCTGTCCAGCGTTCTCCTGGAAAACTTCTCGACGCCTTAAATTACACCAACATGAAAAATGTGGTTTATATCAAACGCATATTAGCAAATCTGTTTGTAGAAAGCACCTTGGTCAATGCAAGGCATTGTAGGAAGGTGCTATACAAATAAAGTTTATTATTATTATTATTATTATTATTATTATTATTATTATTATTATTATTGTTATTATTATTATTATTATTATTATTAAGTGTTTTGTTGTTTTTAAAAAAAATGTCCAAAAACTACGTATTCCAGATCTTACAATTGTAGAAAATATTTAAAAAAGTGCATATGTCATTGCATTTATTTCTTATCTAGTGCCACTAGAAAACAAGTAACAATAATTAACACAAAACAATAAACTACAATTGTACAATGTTGAATAGTTTTTTGACTGGAATAAGGAAAGGAGCAAAGCGACTGCCTCCTCCAGCTGCCAGAACAGAAAAAAAAAATCCTTCGAATTTTATCACAGTTTTGTTTGTTTGCTTTCATCTTGTGATCCAGTAACACATGCTGTCCAGTAATTCAGAACGACTTAAGACGTGGAAGAGTCCATTGTAATTCAAAAAAACATTATGGCATTGACCTTTCTGCTCTAGCCCTGTCTGAAAAACAAAACGTCACAAATCTGGGAGTGATAATGGATTCTTCTATGAAACTCAACAGCCATGTAAATATGATTGTTAAATCCTGTTTTTTCCAACTGAGGCGACTGTCCAAGCTGAAGCCCATATTATCCAAAAATAACCCGGAGACAGTAATACATGCATTTATTACATCTAGGCTTGATTACTGCAATTCGCTCCTGTTTGGTATCAGTCAGACCACCATCGCACGACTACAACTGGTCCAGAACGCAGCAGCCCAATTTTTAACCAGTACAGGCAGAAGAGAGCACATTAGACCAGTCTTGGCCTCCCTGCACTGGCTACCGGTTCATCTTCAAATCCAGTTAAAAATTCTCCTGTATGTCTACAAATCGCTGAACAGTCTTGCCCCCACCTATCTCTCTGATTTGATACCCATATGCCCCACCACGTGCTCTGAGGTTAGCGGACCAGGTACTTTTAACAGTTCCAGGGTCTCGTCTTGAATGCAGAGATGACAGGGCCTTCTCTGCAGCAGGCCCAAGACTCTGGAACGAGTTACCTCTGCTCGTCAGACAGGCCCCCTCCCTCTCGGTTTTCAAATCCCGTTTAAAGACCCATTACTATTCTGTTGCTTTCAACACCAGCTAATCTGTGTTTGGTCGTTTTATTTATGTTTTGCAATGTTCTTATGTCTATTTTTTGTACTTCATTGTGTGTGTTGCCTGGTGTTTATTTTGTTTGTACAGTACTTTGGTTGGCCTTGTCGCTGTTTAAAGTGCTCTATAAATAAAGTGGTATGGTATGGTATTATTTGTTTTAAATGCAGAAATTCAGTTTGCCTTTTGTTATGTTAAGATTGTTTATTGTCTTGTTAAATACTGTGTTGTCTGTGTTTTTGCCTTCAATCTCATAATCATTATCCAACTGGATGTGAACAAAAAAACAATGCCCTTTAGTGGTTTTCAAAAAATGTCCTTCCGACATGTGGCTGTAACAGATGTAGGATTCTAAAATTCTCCCATCTAAACCCTCTAGCTCTTATTAAAATGTTGCTTTTGAACACAATCCAGATCATGAGTATGTTTGCCAACCGCATACCTGAAACAATGATTTTGTGTTATTTCAAGCTTGCTATGTTGTGAGGCCTGCAGAGCAATTGACTTCTGATCATAAAGCACTTTTAAATGGTGAAACACATTAAAGCTGCTATATGTAACTTTTCTAACAATATGTTTTTAACATATTTCTTCACTCTGTCACTAGATTGATGTTAGAGAGGTAATCTCTGAAAAAAACTAAAAAAAAATATTGTCCCCTTGCTTCTCCAGGTGGTAAATAAGCATTTCTAAAAAGAAAAAGTGACCCGCCATTTTCCAGCCAATAAAAACAAAGTTTGTAACCAGCCAATAAAAACCGAGCTTGAATTTGAATCAGCCAATAAAAACAGAGCTTGAATTTGAATTTCAACAGACCACAAGGGGGCAGAGCCATATATGGCTCTGAGGGGGAGGGATCAGAATGCTTTGCTTGTTGAAATTTTTTCTAAGTGCTGATGTTCTACAGAAACTGCAGACTTCACCTTTAAGGTAATGAAAGCTAATAACATTGGAAATGATCTTATATGGTGTTGCTTAATGTTGATAAATACAAATTAATGAAAAAGATTAAAAAAGTTAACTGTCTCTTGGCTTACATTGTACACATTTTCTGACAAGTTCTGAAGAGAAAGCAGCTGGCTTTTGATGTGCATGATTTTGCAATTGCCTGCCTGATTTCCTAATCATCAACACATGGATACAGAAGCTGCAAAGTGACATAACGAATATTCACTAAAGGACTGAATCATGGTGGTGGCACCTGATCTGAGTTCACATGAAATAGAAAAATTTTGTTTAGCTAAAAAGAAAGAAAACTGAAAGTTATGCACCATAACTCATGTTCCCTGAAGGAAGGGAACAAGGTGCAACAACATAACCATGGGAATTGCGCCGCCGCGCGGTTCACCTGAAGTAATACAATCACGCCTTTTAAGGCAAGTGGGCGTCAGCGTTACCAGTGGCCCGCCCCCCTGGTATAAGAGACGCTGACAGCCTATGTCCGTCCTCTATACGCAGTTCACCGAGCTTGAGCGTTGAAAGGGCAAACATATGTTGCACCTTGTTCCCTTCCTCCAGGGAACATGAGTTATGGTGCATAACTTTCAGTTCCCTTATCATTCAGTTCACTGTGGTGCAACAACATGACTATGGGAACATAATCCAATCACGCCCTGGAAATGCTCTGGAAATGCGTGCTTATGACAACTTTTTGCCTTAGAGTACAGGCACTAGCCATTTATTTCTCTGTGGTACAGAGAACAGCTTGAGTTACGTCACGTGCTGTGACATCTAGGCTGTAATGTTTCACAAACGTGTTAGATGATGACCAGTTAGCAACTGCACAGATATCTGCTACTGAAACACCTCTGAATAAGGCCCAGGAAGTGGCTAGGCATCTGGTTGAGTGAGCATGTACCCCACTGGGCACCTGCTGACCTTTGCTGCTGTATGCCCTCTTTATGGCCTCAGTCACCCAATGTGAGAGGCGCTGCTTGGACAGGGCCCTGGCTGCGGCAGGATTAGCAAAGCATATGAACAATTGGTTTGTTTTGCACCAACTGACCGTTCTCTCCATGTAGACGCTCAGGGCCCTAACAGGGCAGAGCACGTTCAGACGCCTCTGTTCTGCAGTTAGAACAGGGGGAGGAGGAAAAGTTGATAGTTCTAAGTCCAGGCTTCTGGGGTTTAGAGTCAGGACCTTTGGCACATACGCGGGGTTTGGCCGTAGGGTGACCTTTGACCCGTCTGGGGCAAATCTGGTGCACATTGGATGCACAGATAATGCGTGGTCACCCACACGTTTTGCTGAGCACAGAGCTAAGAGCAATGCAGTCTCATAAGATAACAAGTCTATCTTAATGCTAATAAGAGGCTCGAATGGAGGTTCATACAAGGCGTCCAGGAATAAATGCAGGTCCCATTCAGGGGCCAAAGTCCTGCTTGGAGGCCTCTTTCTCAGTACGCCCCTCATGAATCGTATCATTAGAGGGTGGGCACCAGGTTATTTACCTCCCCAGCCTTCATGGCATGCCGAGATGGCTGACAAGAAGACCTTTATGGTTGAAAAGGAGCTTTCTTTCTCCAGCAGGTCCTGCAGAAAGGTGAGGAGCTACACTAAGTCACAGGAATATGGGGCAATATTCCTCTCCAGACACCAGCTCTCAAAAACACGCCACTTACGTGCATAGAGCGTCTGTGTAGACTGTGCTCTCGCTCCCTATATTGTGTTTATGTAACGAACCCCCAAATGGCTGGACCAAAATCACCACAACAGATAAAAAGTTTAAACAACTTTTATTAAAATTCAGGCTGGCTCAGCTGCTCTGGTGTCGAGAGGGAACCCACAGGCTGGAACAAGTCGTCTCACAGATGGATGGGGGTTTCTCAGTGCGTGGAGACGCAGGTCCGCTGCAGGAGGGGCAGAAGCCGGTGAGGGAGGAACAGCCAGCCGCAGCGAGGGTCCGTGACGTCACCCAGTGACGTAGTGGGGATTCCCACGAGCGGGGGTCGACAGCCGGGAAGCAGAGAGCGTTGATCCAAACAGGAGAAGGCAAAGAGACGTGGTGAGGCAGGCGATGGTCCAAAATACAAATCCGATGGGCGTCAGTCCGAGGAGGAGAAGCAGGAGGCGAGGAGTCAGGCAGGCGAGGCGTCAGAAAAACCAGGAGATCAAAGAGGCGAGGATACGTGAACCAGGAAATGGACAGGAAAGAGCGCGTGACATTTACTTACAGAGACTGTGTTCAATTATCTGGCAGAGAGCTGGTGTGGGAGTCTGGTTTATAAAGGTGCAGCGGCAGGTGCAGCTGATCGAACCTAATCAGAGCTGCAGTGTGAACAAACCGGTTCGAAGGTGAAGACATACCTAAACCCACATGCAGCAGAGATAAACTGGAAATGCACCAAATGACAGAAAAGACAGAAAAGGAGCCAGATACACCAAGCGATGCACAGAGTGACAGAAAAACCGATCTAACAGGCGTCTAACAGGCGTGAAACGTGACATATCCCCATCTCAAGGGACGCCTCCTGGCGTCCCACCCGGTTGGTCCGGATGGAGCCTATGGAAGTCAGTGATGAGGGACCTGTCCAAAACATGGCGGGAGGGAACCCAGGAACGTTCCTCAGGGCCGTACCCCTCCCAGTCAACCAGGTACTGAAGGCCGCGGCCCCTCCGTCTAGAACGGAGGAGGCGACGGACAGTATAGGCGGGGGACCCGTCAATAAGGCGGGCAGGAGGAGGGGACCGAACAGGTGGGTGGAAACCAGAGGTCACCACAGGCTTGACACAGGAGACATGAAATGAGGGGTGAACACGGAGGGCCTTGGGCAGAGAGACTCGAACAGAAACAGGGTTGATAACTTTGGAAATGGGAAAAGGGCCAATGAAACGAGGGGCGAGCTTGCGGGACTGAGCCTTAAGGGGAAGGTTCTTGGTGGAGAGCCAGACCTTTTGACCCACCGCATAGTCGGGCTGGGGAGTCCTACGACGATCGGCCTTCCTAATGTAGACCGCTGTAGTTTTGAGCAAAGCTCGTCTGGCTCTCCTCCAAACCCTCTGGCATCTTAGGGCCGCCTGGTGGGCAGAAGGAACACTAGCCTCGCGTTCCTGGACAGAAAAAATGGGGGGTTGAAAACCAAAAACAACATAAAAGGGTGAAAGACCAGTAGCAGAGGAGGGGAGTGAATTAAGAGCGTGCTCCACCCAAGGTAGGGCAGAAGACCACTTCTCAGGGTCTTGCTGACAGAGGATCCTAAGCTTACCCTCCACCTCCTGGTTAGCCCTCTCTGCCTGGCCATCAGTCTCAGGATGGAAACCAGAGGAGAGACTGATGGAAACACCAAGCAGGTCACAGAACTCACGCCAGAAGAGAGAAACAAACTGAGGGCCCCTGTCGGAGACAATGTTACGTGGGAGCCCGTGAAGCCTAAACACTTCACGGGCCATGATGTGGGCTAACTCCTTGGAGGAAGGTAGTTTCTGGAGGGGAACTAAGTGGGTCATTTTAGAGAACCGGTCAACCAAGGTGAGAATGACTGTGTGACCCCCTGAATCGGGAAGACCAGTGATGAAGTCCATGCCTATATGAGACCATGGACGAGAGGGACAGGGGAGAGGACGGAGGAGACCTGAGGGGGGACGTCTAGAGGATTTGGACTGGGCGCAAGCAGGGCAGGAGCGAACAAAAGTGTGGACGTCTTTAGACAAAGTCTCCCACCAGAATTGAGACCGGACCAAAACGAGGGTCTTGGTAAGGCCCGGGTGACAGTGAAGGCGTGAAGAGTGACACAAATCCAACACACGCCCAATCAACTCTGGGGGAACATAAAGACGATCTTTAGGGCAGGCAGGAGGAGGAGGACGTGACTGGTTGGAAGATCTCAGGTCAGTTTCAAGTTGGGTGATGGCCAGGCGGGCAGACTTAGGGAGAATAAAATTCTCCTCGACCCCAGGAAGGGGTGAGTCGCCCTCAGAGGTACGTGATAGGGCGTCAGGTTTGACATTCTTCTCACCTGGGCGGTAAGACAGGGTAAAATCAAAACGAGAAAAGAAAAGTGCCCACCTGGCCTGGCGTGGATTTAAACGGCGAGCAGATCTGAGGTACTCTAGGTTTTTGTGGTCAGTCCAGACCTGGAACGGGAATCTGGACCCTTCCAACCAATGGCGCCACTCCTCCAAGGCCAGCTTGACTGCCAACAGCTCCCGATCACCAACATCGTAATTGCGTTCTGCAGAAGAGAGACTCTGAGAGAAAAAAGCACAGGGGTGGAAACGACCCTCCTGGCTACGTTGGCTAAGGACAGCCCCCACACCTGTGCTAGAGGCATCAACCTCAACCACGAAAGGCTCCTCTGGGTTGGGGGCCTGGAGAACGGGAGCTGAGGAAAACAAAGTTTTCAGTTTACTAAAAGCCTCACCGGCTGCAGGTGACCAAACAAAACGAGATTTAGTGGAAGTGAGTTCATGAAGGGGTCTAGAAATCTGACTGTATCCTTTGATGAAACGTCTGTAAAAGTTGGCGAACCCCAGGAACCGTTGGAGCTGTTTGCGGTCCCTGGGAGTGGGCCAATCCACCACGGCAGAAACTTTGTTCCGGTCCATCTCCATCTTGTTTGGGGAGACAACAAACCCCAGGAATGAGGTGGTGGAAACATGGAACTCACATTTCTCTGCCTTTACGTAGAGTCCATTCTGCAGGAGCCGAGTGAGAACAGCTCGTACGTGTTTGCGGTGTGTGGTAATGTCCTTAGAAAAAATCAGGATGTCATCTAAATAAACAAAAACAAAATGATTAAGCATGTCTCCTAAAACGTCATTAACCAAGTTCTGAAACACAGCTGGGGCGTTGGTTAGTCCAAAAGGCATAACCAAATACTCGTAGTGCCCCGTGGGGGTATTAAATGCAGTCTTCCACTCATCCCCCTCACGAATGCGTACTAAATGGTAAGCATTACGTAAATCCAGCTTAGTGAATAGATTAGCTCCTTGTAGGAGATCAAAGGCTGAGTTCATAAGTGGTAGTGGGTACCTGTTCTTTACTGTGATCTTATTAAGACCCCTATAATCAATACATGGACGGAGCGACCCATCTTTCTTGCCAACAAAAAAGAACCCCGCCCCGGCTGGAGAAACAGACGGACGGATGAGACCAGCCTGGAGAGAGTCCCTGATATAGTCCTTCATGGCCTGTTGTTCAGGAGCAGAAAGGGAGTAAAGAGAGCCCCTAGGTGGAGTGGAACCAGGAAGTAGGTCTATGGGACAATCAAAAGGACGGTGGGGAGGAAGAGAGGTGGCCTTGGATTTGTTAAACACCTCCTTGAGATCGTGATAGTCCATGGGTACCTTGGAGAGATCAGGATAATAGTCCTCAGTAACAGTCACAGAGTCTTTAGACAAAATGGCGTCCATAAGACAGGACGACATACATTCCTCCGACCAGCCCAATATCTCCCTACTTCTCCAGTCAAACCGTGGGTTGTGTTTTTGCAGCCAGGTAGCACCCAGGATCACCGGAGATTTAGGAGAATTAATCACCAAAAAGTCTATGGTTTCCTTGTGGTTACCTCCTACGTGTAACGTAACAGGTTCAGTGACCAGGGACGAAGTGTTCAGCGGGTGACCGTCCAAGGCCACCACAGAATGTTTCTTTTTGGAATTAAGTAACTTAATCCCTGATTCAACTGCAAACTCATAGTCAATGAAATCAGTGTCAGCCCCGGAGTCAATAAAAACATTAATGGAGATGGGTGACTTACCCGGGACGACGAGGTCTGCGTTCAGGGTAAAAGGTGAGGGGAGTTCAGACCTTTGGGTCCTGCTCAGTAAACATCCCCTGGCATTCACTGAGCGGTTCCTTTTACCGGACAGGAGGTGGCAACGTGTCCAGCACCACCACAATAGAAACAGAGGTTACCCTTGCGTCGTCTTTCACGCTCGGCAGGTGAGAGTCGGCTGCGACCTAGTTGCATGGGTTCCTCCGTGGTGGGATGAGCAGGTCTTGCAGGTTGATTCGGTGGGAGGAAAAACCGCCGATCCTCTCCCACTAACCTGGTAATAGGCGAGGAGCGTGGCCCTCGTTCCCTTGCGCGTTCGGCCAAGCGAAGGTCCACCCTAGTGGCTAGATCCTCCAGGCCCTGAAGCGAGTCGGGGTACCGTTTTAGCGACAATCCATCCTTTATGTCGTCGTTCAGACCCCGATAAAAGGCGTCTGTGAGGGCTTCCTCATTCCAGTGACTTCCTGAAGCAACAGAATGAAAGTCAATGATGTATTCAGGTACTCGGCGTTTACCTTGTGTAATGGCGAACAAACGTCTGGCCGCCTCCCGCTCAGGAAGTACTGGATCAAAAACCCGGCACAGTTCTCTGGCAAAAGTCTGAAAAACATAGCAGCATGGTGAGTCTCGTTGCCATTCAGTAGTACCCCACCTCTTGGCCTTGCCGGAGAGGAGGGAGATCATGTAAGCCACCTTAGACCTCTCTGATGAAAAACATGATGGTTGTAGTTGGAAATGAATTTCACATTGTGTGATGAAAGGTCGGCATTGGTCCGGATCTCCCGAGAACAGTTCTGGTGGGGTTAACTTGGGCTCACGGGTAGGTTCTGACGGTGGTCTGATGGCAACAGAGTCCTGCTGGGAAGTATGGGGTGACATCTCCTTTAACATTTGGACTATGTCACTCATGCCTGATTCTAATTTACTGATAGCTCCTTCGACACCAGAGCGCCAGTCTGCAGAAGGTGAGTGGTCCATGATTTTGGCCAGATAATTCTGTAACGAACCCCCAAATGGCTGGACCAAAATCACCACAACAGATAAAAAGTTTAAACAACTTTTATTAAAATTCAGGCTGGCTCAGCTGCTCTGGTGTCGAGAGGGAACCCACAGGCTGGAACAAGTCGTCTCACAGATGGATGGGGGTTTCTCAGTGCGTGGAGACGCAGGTCCGCTGCAGGAGGGGCAGAAGCCGGTGAGGGAGGAACAGCCAGCCGCAGCGAGGGTCCGTGACGTCACCCAGTGACGTAGTGGGGATTCCCACGAGCGGGGGTCGACAGCCGGGAAGCAGAGAGCGTTGATCCAAACAGGAGAAGGCAAAGAGACGTGGTGAGGCAGGCGATGGTCCAAAATACAAATCCGATGGGCGTCAGTCCGAGGAGGAGAAGCAGGAGGCGAGGAGTCAGGCAGGCGAGGCGTCAGAAAAACCAGGAGATCAAAGAGGCGAGGATACGTGAACCAGGAAATGGACAGGAAAGAGCGCGTGACATTTACTTACAGAGACTGTGTTCAATTATCTGGCAGAGAGCTGGTGTGGGAGTCTGGTTTATAAAGGTGCAGCGGCAGGTGCAGCTGATCGAACCTAATCAGAGCTGCAGTGTGAACAAACCGGTTCGAAGGTGAAGACATACCTAAACCCACATGCAGCAGAGATAAACTGGAAATGCACCAAATGACAGAAAAGACAGAAAAGGAGCCAGATACACCAAGCGATGCACAGAGTGACAGAAAAACCGATCTAACAGGCGTCTAACAGGCGTGAAACGTGACAGTTTACCACATTACTGGGTAATCCGGAAGCCATTAACCGGTCCCTTTCAGCGGCCAGACCCAGAGCTGCCACAGTTCTGGGCGTGGATGCAATATCTCCCCGTGGGCCTGGGTCAGCAGGTCCCTGTGTGGGGGTAGCTGCCAAGGTGTTCCTGCCAGGAGTGAGATCACTTCTGCAAACCATGCTTTCATTGGCCACTTGGGGGCTATCAATATTAGAGAGAGAGCTCCCCTACGTACACGCTCCAGCGTCGCCTGAATCAAGGGGACGGGAGAAAACTCGTAATACCGCCTCCTTGCTGGCCAGCGCTACGCCAGGGCGTCCATCCCCAATGGTGGGTTCACGTCCCGTATAGTGGTACAGAGCGCAGTGCGTGCTATTGCTGCAGGCGAACAGATCTGCGTCTGCTCTCCCGTATCATGTCCAGATCTGATTCACGATACGTGGGTTCAGGTATCATTCTGAAGGGAGGGGGGCCCCTCTTGATAGGGCGTCTGCCCCGTGGTTTAGCTCCCCTGGCACATGAGTTGCCCTCAGTGACAGGATCCAGGAGCTGCACCATGTGAGCAACTTCTGTGTCACCATCAGGAGGGGTTGGGACCATGTTTCTCCCTCCTTGTTGATGTAGGCGACAGTGCACCTGTTGTCCAATTTTATCAGGATGTGCCGGTGATTGACCAGGCCTTTCCTGTAAAAATGTCGCATTGACAAAAACAGTGCTAGCAGCTCCAGGAAATTTATGTGTAACAGGGCCTCCTGTTGGGTCCAGACCCCACGGGCGTACTGGTCCCTGCAGAGCCCCCCCCCCCATGTTTTTGACAAATCTGTTGTCACCAGGACTTGGGATAATACCCGGCCTAGTGTGACTCCTTTGCTGAACAATGTGGGGTTGTTCCATAGCTCCAGGCCCTTCATACATTCCGCGCTGACTTTCATCCCTCTTGTCTGATGAGGGGGGGTGAGGTCCAGCTGCTTGTTGACCCAGACCTGCAGAGGTTGCATGTGTAATGATGCCAGAGGAACACACACAATTCCTGTAGCCAGCAGGCCCAACAGACATTGGCACAGTTTGAGAGACACCGTCTCGCCCAGTTGGAAATGTGCTAAGCAGAGTTGAAGGGTTTCCACCCGTGCTTCTGAGAGCCATGAATGGAGTTCAGCTGTACTTCCAGAAATACGGTAATCTGGGATGGAAACAAACTGCTCTTCTCCAGGTTTATGACAAAACCCACTGTTTTCAGGTGATACATCACCATGTCTGTGTGTGCTTTTGCCTGGACCCTGCTGTTTCCAAGAACCAACATGTTGTTGAGATAATTCAAAACTCTGACACCCTGGCATCTCATGGGTGCCAGGGCTGCCTCTAGGCATTTCGTGAATGTCTTGAGGGCGGTTTTAGGGCCAAAAGGCATGGCCAGGAACTCGTATGAGTTGTTCTCGAAGGCAAAACGCAGGAATTTCCTGTGTGTACTCTGGATGCTGATGCGGAAAAAGGCATCCTTTAAGTCCACACAGGCAAAAGTAGTCTCTCGGGCGTACCAAGTAGAGTACATGTTTTAAGATCAACATGGTGAACTTGAACGTTGGTATCCTTTTGTTCAGACCTCTGAGATCCAAAATCGGTCGGAGACCACCCTCTCTCTTTGGAATGACGAAGTACTTGCTGAAGTACCCTCTGTTTACATTGTGAGCAGGAATTGTCCTGATTGCATTTTTCTGCATCATGGAGCAAATTTCCTCCCTCAGAACGTGAGCGCGAGATGGGGTTATGGCTGACTTCACCACTCCTAGGAAGGGTGGTGGTTTTTTGAAAAATTAAAATTTGTATCCGTGAGTTATGATTGACATGACCCATGGATTTGGCCTGCATGCCTCCCACGCTGCAGCCCGTGCTGTCAGCCTGCAGGGCATGTTGACCTTGTGTGTGAGGGAGAAGGGTGGCCTGTGAGTGCCCCCCCTCCGCCTGCTTCTCAGCAGGCTCGTCTGTCCCACTGCCGGGGTCAAAGAGTCTGTCTGCCTCGGCAGACAGGTCTCTGACCCCCTCCAGGGGCTCATATTGTCTCCTGGGAGACTGTGTCTTATCAAAGGGTGGGAAGCCAGGTGTGTGACCCGGTCCCACTGACTCCTTATTGACACGTTTTGCATAAAAAGATGTTGTGTTTTCCCCTTTGCAGCTAAGATGGGACACAAAACATTTTGTGTTTTCTGAGACTTTATTTTCGTGCTCAAACAACAACATGTCTTTGTTACATACGTAAACATTTGAGTGATTTTGTGTTTTTACATGATGTACGCCAGTTAATTGTGGCTTCTTTAGCACAATAGCTGGTACGTGTATTTTTAAAAGTTCGGCTTTCCTCTTTTCCGCTTGGGTGGAAACGCCTAAATGTTAGTGAAGCAATCCTGTCTCAGGCTGACTTCTGCTTTCTGTCACGGTTCGTTAAAGAAGACTGTGGAGGTCCTACCTAGTGAGGCACAAACCTCTTTTTCGACCAGGCCTGGCCCACTTGTGGAGGCTCTGAGGCAGGTTTAGGCCACTGCTCCCTTTCGAGGTTTGGCCTTTTGTGAGCTGGTCGACGTGTGGCAGAGTGGTGTCGCTGCTGTTGGCCCCTGTGTCTGCTTGATTCTCTGGGTTACACAAACTGTTTTCTGGACATCCCTTCGCGTAGGGCTTCTTCTTGTTTCCTCCACTGATCCAGTCTACTCTGGATGCGCTCCAACACCCCGCCGAACAGGCCTGTGGGTTGGATGGGATGGTGGAGGAACGGGGCACGCTGGCTCTCTGGAAGGTCTGTCAGGATCAACCACAAATGACGCTAAGCGGTCATCGTCTCGGCCATGGCTTTTCCTTGAGCGATGGCTGCAGTTCCCATAAGCTGGAGGACAAAGTCTGTCGCCTTTCGGGCCTCGTCCAGAACCTCAGACATTTTTCTTTTGTTGGAGGTCTACTGGAGCTCCAAGAGCTTTTTGGCCAGGTAGGCCTGCATCATTGCAGAGGCGTTCATGGCGCGCACAGCGAGGCCCTGTGCTTGGTAGCTCTTCTCGAGCTGTAAGTTTGACACATGGAAGGCTTTGCTTGGCAGGGTGGGCTTTGAGCTTGACGTCCTGGGGGCTAGATGAGCCGACAAAGTCTCCTCCATTTGAGGAATGTGGGCCATGCCCGCCGCCTCCATACCACCCACGTCCAGGAACTGGGAGGGAGGCAATGTCAGGGGGGCTCTGGGTTCAACCCAGGTGTGAGTCAGCTCCGTCTGGAAGTCAGGAAAGATGGGCATCTTGTGCCTCGTGGCCGACTGTTGCTTGGCAAAAAAGAAGTTCTCCAGCAGCCTCGTTACTTGTTGTCGAGGTGGGGGTTCTGGCCAAGTTACCTTCAGTGTGTCCGTAGCTCTGCGGCACAGCTCGAACAGAGCGGGGGTGGACACGTCTGTCTCTGGTTGACCTGCCATTATGGACTGGGAGAAGTTCTCGTCCTCTCCGTCCTCCTTGTTGTCCGCCTCGTCCTCGGTAATCTCGCCTGAGGCTGTTAGTGAGAGCTCGTCGGCTCGCATCAGGTCCCTCGTGTCAAACTCTGCTGTCGAGTCCCCCATGGAGGCAACAACATCTATTGTCTCACCCCAGGTTCCAGCGCCGCCGTCCTCCAATTCATCTGCCTCCAACTCCGCTGTGGGAGTGAGGGCCTCTGTGAGGAGCGGTTCTCGCGCCGTGGTGGAACTGCCCATGGCCTTGGCCACGAAGTCCACACGTCTTCGTCTCGCCGCCTCACGCAACTGGTTGCAATGAGTACAAGATTCGGGGGAGACCAAAGCAGTCTTTGCGTGGACCATTCCAAGGCAGAACGGACAGGCCTCGTGGGTGTCCGCCGCTGATATGAAATAGCCACATTCATTGGGGCAGGGTTGGGAGCCGGGGCTCGCTGGCTTGCTCGTCTTGTTGGAGTTCTTCGATTTCCTCTTGTTCTTCTCCGGAGCCATTGTCGAGAAGAAGCGTCAAGTTTTACCAGTTAGACACAGCTAAACTTGGTGAGAAGAAGTCCGTCCGTTGCGTTGTTCGAGGTTGCTAACCTGTTAGCTCCGTTAGCTTAGCAGGTATCGTGTGGCACAGATAGCGTTTCGCAAAACTGGGCGATGAAAACAGCGGAAAAAGTTGAATCCTCTCGCTTAGCCATTCGTGGTGGCTAACCAGCTAGCTCCATTAGCTTAGCAGGTAGCATGTTGTGCAAATAGCTTCTCGCTAAACTGGGCGACGAAACAGCCAGAAACGTTGAATCCTTGATGCGTTGCTTGTGGTGGCTAACCCACTAGCTCCGTTAGCTTAACAGGTAGTGTGTGGCACAGATAGCGTCCGCTAAACTGGGTGACAAACAGCAGGAAAAATGTTAGAAGAAAAAGTCGAAAACAAAGTTAACGACACTAGGATAGCATCCCGCTAAACAAAGTGCTCGCAGGGAAATCCGTGACACTCCGGGCAGGGAGTGAGCTCACCTCTAGTCGAGCGATCCGGTCACACGGAATCCTGCGAAGTTCAGGTGTGAAGCGATGTGAAGGGCAAAAGAGGACGGACATAGGTAGTCAGCGTCTCTTATACCAAGGGGGCGGGCCCCTGGTTACACTGACGCCCACTTTCCTGAAAAGGCGTGATTGTATTACTTCAGGTGAACCGCGCGGCGGCGCAATTCCCATAGTCATGTTGTTGCACCGCAGTGAACTGACTGATAAAGGAACTATAGTGGACACAAAATGAGCATATTGTATGACACAAGTTCAAAAGTAAACATCCACTAGGTAGCGCAAGCCAGTGTATCTTTTAAGCCGGTTACCCGGTTCAAAGACCGGGTAACTGGTGAAGGTTACCCGGTCGATTTCCTCTTGTTTCCTCGTCAGGAATGGTATCTGACTAGCCTGGTTAAAACCAGACCCTTGTCCTTCACTTCGCTTCGTACTAGGGTCTGGGACTTCTCCCATAGACAAGGATTTCTCCGGTAGATTTTTGACCGGACCAATCAGAGAACAGAAGGCGGAGTTTTGAACGACGTCGACTGACGTCGTCAGTTAAAATGGCTGCCGCCACGAAGGAATTTTCAAGAAAACAAGGTAAAAAACTATTATTTCTTTGCTGAGAAAAAATATATTTCTTAGCTGACGTTATATCAGAAGGGTTCCTGAGCTTAACAGTTCCTAAATCAATTCACGAAATGGTCAAATCTGCTGGATTTAAATTGTTTCGGTTTGACATTTTCCAAACAGCCTCGGGTGCGCTACGAAAATAAATTATAAAAAATCGAATTTTATCTCAAATGTTTCATCCAGGCCAACAGTCAGTAAATTAGAGCCATATAATTACACACTGGTAGCAGAAAAAATATCCACCGAGTGGTTTCTGAGCTATTTATCTGAATAGCCTGGACCTCGCCAGGCTAAACTAACAAAACTCCGCCTTCTGTTCTCTGATTGGTCCGGTCAAAAATCTACCGGAGAAATCCTTGTCTATGGGAGAAGTCCCAGACCCTAGTACGAAGCGAAGTGAAGGACAAGGGTCTGGTTTTAACCAGGCTAGTATCTGACGTAAAACACTTTTACCAAAACAAATATGGAAATTAATCTGAGCGACACCATACCGGATTGGTTGAGGCCTGGGTTAACGACGACCGCCACCGGTTCTGTTGACAAACAGGGTGCCAGCAGAAATTGTGCTACTGTTAGTTAAAGACCACAGGGGTTGTTATGAAATAAAAAATATATTTGTCTTAAGGGGTTTTTCACATGGTGTTCAGATGATCAGTTTTTCTTGTAGAGTGGTGAGAATTTGCTGAGGGGACACAGGATGTGAGCATGTCTGGTTCTGAAGAAGTGCTCACTTTGGATCTGATTGGTTTGGGAAGAGACTTTTGGCGCCTCTCTGTCTGTCAGTTTTATGACTTTAAGATATATGACTCTGTAAGGAAGTCACTGGAAGTCTCCTTGTTCTGTGTGGCTCTTCAGCCACCCTTCCCCCTCGTTAGCTCTCGTATGAGCTGGAAAAAGCAGAAACTTCTTCTTGTTGGTGGAAGAGCAGGCAACGCCCTACAAAAGAATAAAAGCAATGGGTTTTTCCTCCTCCGTCAGTCAATGCAAGGAGCCGGCCATGGGAAAAGCAGCCCACCAAGGTCGTATGCGGGGTCTCCCTGTCCCTCTTTTTCCCCCTCTCTCCCTCCCTTCTCCCTTCTCCTTCTCCCTTCTCTCTCTCTCTCTCTCTCACTGTCCACGTCTTTTAAAACAAATGTAATGGCTTTTAGAAAATAGAACAAATGTATTCTGTGACTTTTTAAACTTATAATTAAACTGGTTTTTGGAACTTTAAATGAGCGTCTGTCGTGTGTAAGTGTATCTCTCCTTCCTGTTCTAAAGTGAACCAAAAAACGAATTCTGGGACGGATAGAATCTTACGTCAACAATTGGAGGTTCCTACCGAGATGGTTGCACGCGCGGACAGGAAAGGATGAGCGAGAGTCCAGAGCACTGATCAGTGACCGGTCACTCCAACAAAAAAAGGTAAGCAGATTCCTGTTTAAACGAAATCTGTGATTGGAAATATTATAGGCAAATTTTACTCAGTGTTTGGACTCCATTAAAAGTAGAATTGTAAGTTTCCAGCCAAGACTCCAGATCCCAGAGTAAAAACACGCAATGGTCGAGCCAACCAAATGCCGACGGGCGTTTGGAACAGAGGGGTCGGGGTTTTAGAATAAATAAATAATTTATTCGCCGCTGACCCTGTAACTCTGAGACCGAGTTCACTGTTAATCTCGTTAGGGTTTGTGGCTAACTATAAAAACAGTATCAATTAAATCCACTTATAATTTGACTTTTGATTAAGTGGAGGCGGGATCTGGTGCGGTGATGTATTTGTATATTACCATGCGTAAATACGTTATAATACATTAGGAATGAAGGTATTGAAAATTAAACCCACAAACAAATAAAATAAATAAAGTGTGGGACTGAGTGAAAAAAAAAAAGAAAAAATTGAGGAAAACGCGCTGACTTTCGCTGATAAAATAATCTGATAAGAGTTCCTGGACCAGATAAAAATAGAATAGAATTAGTCACAGAATACTAAATCTTTTTTATGTTCTAAAATAATGGTTTCCTGCCATGTGAGGAGTCAATGCCTGCCTCACCTGCGTGACTTGTCTCTGCTCTCCAAACTGCGCGTGGCTCTCTTTGTCTTTCTCTCTCTGCAGCGCTGTGCTGCTCTGGACCAGTGGCGGAGCTAGACTTTTATTGCTGGGGGGGCCGAGAGGGGGCCAAAGCTATAAGTGGTCCACTTACTACGGCACAGTGGGAAAAATGGTTTTATCCCAATTTTTTTGGGGGGGGGATTTGTAGACGCTATGAAATTTTGAAACAACATATTTTTTCCTTTATAATGATACAGGCTCTCAGTTTAAATTTTTGATCTGTGATCTAAATATTTTTAAGTTTAGAAACCAAGTGGTTTTCTAAACAGCTTTAGTGTTTGACTTTGTCCACACTCATAAAATACACAATGAAGTACCCAAAAAAAATAAAAATAATAATAATAAAAAAAAAATATATATATATACCGGTAAACTTAAATGGTACATATCGCCCCTTGCTGCTTTGAGCATGTAACAGTCACAAGACCACATTGAAATAAGAAATATAAAATGTGATAAAAATACATTTCTGTGTTTATTTTATTTCTATTCAAGACACTATGATAAGAATGACTATATATTTAATATAGGCGGATAGAGTACAGTATCTCTGTTTACAATTCTGGTTGGTGGTGTGCCTCGTGATTTTTCAGTGAAAACACTGTGCCTTGGCTCCAAAAAGGTTGAAAAACACTGGTCTAATGAAAATAAACAGTTTAAGTTAATTAGAATGATTTAAAAAATAAATAAATAAATAGCTAAACAAGAACATAGTTTTGCTAAATTAGGCTGAAAAGTTGGATTAAAAATGTAGAATTAGCTGGAAAAGCTGAAACAGGCTATATACAGAAATTATTAAGTAAAATACCTTGATATCATATTTTTTGCCTCAATAAAACCACGGTCCTACTGGTTATTTATTTGTTCCATACATATCTTTAAAAAATGGGAGTTAAAACTGCATATTTCTTGGTGCATTTGTGTGTACAACTGGACCAGTGCTCTGTTTTTATTTTTTATTTATTTTATAGACGTTTTAATAAGATATAACACCGCTGCGGACTGTTGCTCGCTGCTCTCAGAGCCTCTCAGCTTCTGCGCAGAGAGGAGCATGAGCCGCCCGGCTTCTATCGTCTTCTCCCTGGCTCCCCGTTCTGCGGTTACCTTTGGAGTTCTGGTCGTTGACTCAGGGCTCGGTTCTGTCCAGCCTTGTTGCGGGGCACGCGTGCTCAGAGCTACCTTTCTGAACTCCCGACCCACGGGGAGAGAAAAAAGAGAGGGGCAGATCTTCCCGGAGCTTTTGCTAAAAATCTGCTATAAATCATGAAATAACCCATTTAGAGTTATTTCTCTACAATATAAATAAACGCTCCTGTATTATTTTTAAATAAACAAATAAATAATGGCGAGGCAATTTGAAAACATGGTGAGTCATGGACTTTAAAGAATTCAAAAATGGAAGGAGGAAAATAATGATTACTGTATTTTTAGCCTGTATGACATATTTATGGATTGCTTTTCTTCTTAAACTTGTCACAACAAGCTATCTGAAGATTAAATATGAAACAAAACATTGAGGCGCTGAAGTTAGAACAGTTTTATTTAGATACAGCAGTTAATAGAGTAATAAACGAATTCTCCACCTCTTCAGGAGTTGGTGCTGGGTTCCTGAAACACAAAAATAAACGTTACATTAAAACGGTTTACACTTCTCCATTTTAACAGGACTAGATCATTTTCTACAGCGTGAATGTGGGTGAAATGAAAGAATAGAACTTCAGCTCTGGACGAGGGTCTGGTTTTAACCAGGCTGGAAGGCCTCAGGATTGTACGGTTTTTTGAATAAACAAATAAAATATTTGCGGATAGTTCGAGATAAATTAAATAGGGCCGAATGAACCGTTACAGTTTGAAGGATTGATCAAAAAAGATTATGACATTCTATCTAAATAATTTTAGGTTATAACACTTAGATAAACGGAAAAGTAAGAAAATTGCAGTGGACCTCCCGTTAGCATAGCATATGCCTAACAGCGGACATTTTATAACTTTGTAACGGTAGACGGCTCACATCGGATTCGCTAACAAAGCGTACAGTGGCGCGTCGTGTAGATAAACAATATCGACTTTAAATAATCCAAATTTAGTTTTTGTAGACGAACTTAGCAGCTAACAGCAAAGCTAACGAGCCACGTTTGACGTGGTTCACGAGACTTCGTCTTATAATTTGTGTATAGGACGTGAGGCATACTTGCATTTTCCAATATAAGACCAATTTGGAAGACGTACTTTTGTGAATAGTTCCAGTGAATGTCCACGTCTTGTGAGCGGACGCAAAAGACAGTCGTTTCCTGTACAGCCTGAGCAGGGTTGCCAGGTGAGAAATGTAGGATTATCGTACACCCATTATAAACAAAATAATAAGTACTGTACTGTAGCGTCTAACAGGCACTCACAGCTTTGTGGCGTCAGTACTGGGGGAACCATAGACATTAATACGCATTATTGTCTGGGGGCAACTAAAAGAGCTCTACAGGAAGTCTTCTGTCACATTTAGAAAAGCACGATTAGCTGGAATTCCAAGACGCCTTCAGGGTTCACAAAAAACTCCGACAGACAGTTGCGACAGGCTGATGAAAACCGATCACAACTACACGTTTACAGAATGGCGAAATTATTGTATTTTTGGCCTTTGTCGGGATTATTGATCGTACAGAGGGCAAAATTATCGTACAAATACGAAAATTATCGTACAGCTGGCAACATTGAGCCTGAGTATAATGGAGACCCCTGATGGACGAAAAAAGGTACTGCAGACAGGAGCATAATAATTTCTAGAAAAAACCAAAAACAGGTCGGAGTCACTTTATTTTTTAATTTAGTCATCCAGTTGGGTTATTCGTTCTGAAACATTTAATAAAAGTAAAGGGATGCAGGTACAGAGTTTAATAACTGTTTGGAGTCAGATGAATAAGAGAAGAGGACAGATTGGGGTTTGAAGAATAAATAATAATAATAATAATAGTAATGAATTCAATTTATAACGCACTTTTCATTAATGGAAATCTCAAAGTGCTAAGGAGGGAGTAGCCCTCACAGACAGGTCTTAAATGAATACATATTTATAGATGTGGAAAATGGATTTAAAATTCATTCATTTCTAAATTTTGATGCACTTTTAACATGCAGGAAAGGGTTTTAACAGAACTGTTTTTTTGTATGTCCAGAAGCTCAGATTTAGCTTTTTTAGATTTCTCTACATGGATTATGGAGCATGCATCAGGGTATTTAACAAAACAGTTTGTTGAATAAATGTTTTAAAACGTGCAATCACTGATCATTTCTTTAATATGTAATGCACTTAAATGTTAAACTGAGTACAAATGTAAAAGGACAATTAATTTAATGTTAATATTTTTATAATTTCTTTATTCTTTGCACTAATATAAAGACAAAAGTGGACTTTTGGAATGAGTATTCTGGTCTGACCCCCTTGAGATCAGATTAAGCTGTATGCGGCCCCTAGATCAAAATGAGTTTGACACCCCTGGATTAATAGTTATATACCTGGAACAACAGGCCAAAATGAAAGAGCCCATATTTTTACTTTGAATAAATGAGCCACTGAGCTTAATAATTTCAAATTGACAATTTAGGAGGGCATGAAAATATACACGATACATAAATAAATCCAACATGTAGGCAGATCTTAGAAGGCCCAAGGAATTTGCTAATTATCATAGACTGTATACTAGCAAGGGGGTCTTAGAAGACCGTACATTGTACGTTCTGAAATAGAAGTAGGCTACAGTATTTTTTGATTTCAGGGTTAAATTGATTATTTCACTTTTAGGTAAACTAATGTTTTGGATCTGTTGTGCAGATCAGATTAGAAGATGCCTCCGTCGAAGGATCCATAATAAAGATTGTTAACAGAAAATTAATTTGATCCTGGTCTGTTAATGATTTTTTTTAATTTTTTAGTTTTTCAATTTTTTAAATAGCCTCATTGAACAGTGTTGATGGAACAAGAGTGAGTCTTATGAATCCCACCTCATCTTTACAGAACACATAATGGTAAATATGCATTAAGATAGGCCTCTGTCAAAACACATGCAGCATCTGACTTTTGAATCTCAGCTACTGTGGTTATTGATCAGATCGGATCAGATTTAATATGAAGGTGTGTCCAGAAACTGAACAACAAACTCATATGCAACCTTGCTCAAGAACTTTGAGGGGCATACGCAAGGAACGACTGAAAACAACAAAGGCACCGAAAGAACAAAAGACTGTCCACAAAAACTTTCAGCCGAGCAGAGGCAAAGACTTTCTCAAAGAACTGTCAACACATGGTCATCAGACACAAATGGCCAGGATATACGGTCCGGATTTGGGGGTCCGGACGAGAATCAGAACCCAGTGAACGTCTCACTGGGGGCTGGAACAAGAGAAAGCTGAACACGTTCTCCAAACAGACAAGAGAACAAATGGTCCTGAAGTCACTCATACCAGCAAAGGCCACACCCCATATTGATCTGTGAGGATCTGTCGTTGATCTTAGTGGCCGGGATCAAAACTACAGCTGCTATGATAAATTTTTAATGAAACACATAGGCACATTAGGGCCTGCCAGCGCAGGCCTCATGATTCTCAGTTATACTATGCTCAGGTGGATCTGACGACTTGCTTTTTCTGGTTCTTGTAACTGTGGTGAAGCTGAAGGGGAGCAAGGGAAATGATCCTAGCTCCTGGCCCCAAAACGAGTTAACTTTTATATTTTTGTTTTTGCAGTTATCCTTGGCGGAGTGCATGTTGGGATTCTGATGTGTCACAAGGGGTACATTTTGGTAAATGATTATAATTTTAAAGAAAATGAGATGATATCGTAGATCACAGTTAGCTATATGGTTGTGAAAACCAAATTAGAGGTGGCAATAGGCTGAGGTTTAGGAAACATCTGACACTAGTGCTTAGGTTAAAGGATGGTAAATTTAGACACAATTTCCAATTTATTGCCCAAATAACTTTGGCATAATTGAAACAAGGTAAAGTTTTGTTTCAAAAGGGGGTTAAGGGGCTGACAGATGTTTCTAAAAATAGAGAGGTTGAAATTGGTCCCTAGAAATAACTAGATTGTAAATGTTTCCTAGAAACAACAAGGTTGACAAATGTTCCTAGAAATTAACTAAAAGATGGTAAATACATTTTAGTATACAAAGAATAATAAGGATAACCGATAAATTGGCGTTATAAACAAAGTTCACTTGCGTTGATATTGAGGCGGCATCGTTCTTGAACGTTTGATTTTCTTTAATCATGGCATGGGGGAAGGAGTATTGATGCAAGCATATTTCAAATGAGCAATTAACAACACTGTTTTTTTTTCCCCCTCTGTGAAATGTGTGTGAAGCAGGATGGGGACGCCCCTTGGAAATGATTCCTGCCTGCAGGCTCGAACCATTCAAACCTGAAGTGGACCTGATCAGAGGATGTTTAGAAATATGATGGTTCTGTAAAATTATAGCAATTGACTTGACTAGACGACATGTGACTTATTGACTCAGGAAAAAGGTGTACAATGTTTTGTGAATTATGCTCTGCCGCCGCTTGCTATGTTATTTATGCTCGGCCGCCGCTTGCTATGTTACGTTTATCTGTGTAATTTCTGCTATAAGCTGAGTGAAAAGGTACAGTATTTTGGTAAGTATGAACCGCTTCAAAAACTACTCATAATTAACCCTAATGAAGATTAAGTCTCTTCCAAACCCAACTAACATGCATGATTCATTCTTCATTCTTTGTACTACTGATTTATAATTTATTGGGTGTTGTTTGTTGTGGCACATTCTGGTTATGATAGGTGGTTCCTGGAAATGCTCCAGCTGAGGGGGAGGCAAGACCAGACAGCCCTGGTCAAGTACGGACCCGTGAGGGGTCACTGAACGCACACCACAGGCAGTGCGTGTCAATGCCAGGGGATCCACACGGTTCAGTGTGCTCCAGCTCGTGAACCAGGAAGGAGCTAAAAGATTGGGCTGGACGACAAGAAGAGGTCGCATTCGAACTCTCGTGCCTTGATAGACGAAAGTAGCCGGGTATAGTTGCGTGCGGGGCCCAGAAGGACTCTGTTTTATGGGGCCGCTCGGTGCTGGAATATGCACACATAGAACAGACACCTAGAACGATAAAAACACTACATATTAGAGTCTCACATTACACGAAGAAAACTCGGGGACATAGGAGGATTCAATATCCCCGAGCACCCAAGGGGAATGCCCCTGAGTACGTGTAAAAAGTATACTAATGTTTCTGTGATGATGATATAAATCTTGTGTTCTTTCTCTATTTTTGTGTGTTCAAGAGAGATATACTGCCTTGCTGCTGGAGGAGGAAACTGGGAAACTTAAGGTTTATAATTCTGCAATATCTTGAAGCGCTTACTATTATTATCGTTCATAGTTTGCATATATTTCCTTATATTCTACAATTTGCATATTAATAAATTCATTCGGGTCTGGACGACCCACTGGACAATTGGCTGGTAAAGATCTTCGGTCCCCGGAAACAGGTGTTTGTATCTATAATGGTATCATTGGCTATTTTCTTAGGCATACTCATAACTTGCGGGTGCTGCTGCATGCCTTCGTTTCTACAGTGACACCCCCAAGAATAAGGTGGATATATGCGCTTAGCTGCGTTATTAGGTGTGATTTTATTTCTTTTGGGATGGACCTCAGATAAATGAGGTCCAAAGGGGGATTGTTATGAAATAAAAAATATATTTGTCTTAAGGGGTTTTTCACATGGTGTTCAGATGATCAGTTTTTCTTGTAGAGTGGTGAGAATTTGCTGAGGGGACACAGGATGTGAGCATGTCTGGTTCTGAAGAAGTGCTCACTTTGGATCTGATTGGTTTGGGAAGAGACTTTTGGCGCCTCTCTGTCTGTCAGTTTTATGACTTTAAGATATATGACTCTGTAAGGAAGTCACTGGAAGTCTCCTTGTTCTGTGTGGCTCTTCAGCCACCCTTCCCCCTCGTTAGCTCTCGTATGAGCTGGAAAAAGCAGAAACTTCTTCTTGTTGGTGGAAGAGCAGGCAACGCCCTACAAAAGAATAAAAGCAATGGGTTTTTCCTCCTCCGTCAGTCAATGCAAGGAGCCGGCCATGGGAAAAGCAGCCCACCAAGGTCGTATGCGGGGTCTCCCTGTCCCTCTTTTTCCCCCTCTCTCCCTCCCTTCTCCCTTCTCCTTTCTCCCTTCTCTCTCTCTCTCTCTCTCTCACTGTCCACGTCTTTTAAAACAAATGTAATGGCTTTTAGAAAATAGAACAAATGTATTCTGTGACTTTTTAAACTTATAATTAAACTGGTTTTTGGAACTTTAAATGAGCGCCTGTCGTGTGTAAGTGTATCTCTCCTTCCTGTTCTAAAGTGAACCAAAAAACGAATTCTGGGACGGATAGAATCTTACGTCACAGGGTGTAAACATTTCAGGAGACAAAGGGAGAAGAGGAATTTCAAGAATGTATGACTGGGGGACTGGGGAAAAAGACAGGCAAAGGTAGAGAGCTGTCTGACATGATGCAGAGAAGGAAGGTAGATGTTTTATGTGTCCAAAGGACCATGTGGAACGGCAAGCAACGCTCGCAGCATTGGAGCAGGGTATAAACTGTTTTACCATGGTGTGGGTGGACTGATAAATAGAGTAGGGGGTGTTTCTGGAGGAGGAGTTGGCAAAGAATGTAGTAGAGGTGAAAAGAGTGTCAAATAGGGTAATGTGTATGAAGGTAGAAGGAGAAGGTCTGATGCTAAATGTTGTTGGTGGTTGTGCTCCACAGGTTGGATGTGACATAAAGAAAGAGAAATTTTGGAAAGATCTAAATGAAGTGATAGAGAGTATTCCTAGGGAGGCCGTGGTGTAGTCTACATTTTTGTTGTGGGTATAATGTGCTTAGAAAACATAGTACACCAGTTAGTACAATGTAATCATCTATTTATTTTTATTTTTAAGCATAATGAACATTTCCAAATTTCTCTGATGCTTATATTTGAATAAATGAACAACAAACTTTATACAACATTTTTTATTGTACTTTGTATTAAAACATGTTATAGAATTTATCAGAGTCAGAGAGAGTCAGAGTCAGAGAATCTTTATTGTCATTTGCACCGCATGTGGTACATGTTATGAAATGAGATTATGTACACAGGGTCCCAGTTACATTCAACAACAAAATGTAAGAGAAAAACAGTAATAACATCTAGGATTAACTAAGAAAAACATCAACTAGAAATACACTAAGCACTAATGTAATAGAAAAACAAAATCATTACAAACAGACAGCCGCACGAACATGAGTCTATATGAGCAAATGGTCACATATGAACACAGCAACAAGAAAACAGATCAGCATCAGCATGATGTGATATTTTGCAGTGTTTACTCTTATTATTTATTTATTCATGAGTCTAACAGCCTCAGGGTAGAAGCTGTTCCTCAGTCTAGTGGTTCTACACTTAATGCTCCTCAACCTCCTTCCTGAGGGGAGTGGGGCAAAAAGTGTGTGTGCAGGGTGAGTGGGGTCTTTCATGATGCAGGTGGCTCTTTTCCTGCATCTGGAGGTGTAAATGTCTGTGATAGAGGGGAGACTGACTCCGACAGACCTCTGTGCAGCCTTCACCACTCTCTGCAGAGCTTTTCTTTCCGCAGCTGTGCAACCTCCATGCCACACATTGATGCTGGAGCACAGGATGCTCTCCACTGCGCACCTGTAGAAGGAGGTGAGGACCGGGCTACTCAGACCAGCTCGTCTCAGTCGTCTGAGGAAGTAGAGTCTCTGATGACCTTTCTTGATCAGGCTGGTGGTGTTGTTGGTCCAGCTGAGGTTATCATTCAAGTGTACACCCAAGTACTTGTAGCTGGAGACCACTTCCACTGCAGATCCACTTATGTTCAGTGGGGTGTGGGTGTGTTTGTTCCTTCTGAAGTCCACAATCATCTCCTTTGTCTTCTTCACATTTATGTGAAGGTTATTGTCTTTGCACCAGCTCTCCAGGTGTTCCACCTCCTGCCTGTAGCTGGACTCATCATTGTTCGTGATGCAGCCCACCACAGCTGTATCATCTGCAAACTTTACAATATGACAGCCTGGATGGGTGGCTGCACAATCATGTGTGAGCAGAGTGAACAGAAGAGGGCTTAACACACATCCTTGAGGAGAGCCAGTGCTGAGGGTTATGGTGGAGGAGGAGAAGTTGTGGATCTTCACGGACTGAGGTCTGTTTGTTAAGAAGTCTGCGACCCAGTTACAAATGGAGGGGCTTAGTCCAAGTGTAAATAGTTTGTCCATCAGGGTTTGGGGGATCATGGTGTTGAAGGCAGACGTGAAGTCCACAAAGAGCATACGGACGTATGAGTCCTTCTGATCCAGGTGGGTGAGAGCAGTGTGGACCACAGAGGAGATTGCGTCCTCTGTTGATCGGTTCTCACGGTATGCATACTGATGGGGGTCCACGTTCATGTTGATGGATGTTTTGATGTGAGTCATGACCAGTTTCTCAAAGCATTTTGCGACTATCGGGGTGAGGGCCACTGGCCGATAGTCATTCAGGCCAGTCACTGTGGAGCTTTTTGGGACTGGGATGATGGTGGCAGTCTTCAGGCAGGTGGGAACTGTTTCCAGGGCAAGTGAGGTGTTAAAGATGTCTGCCAGCACATCGCAGAGCTGATCAGCACATTCTTTTAACACTTTCCCGGGAATGTTGTCCGGACCGGTTGCTTTGTGAGGGTTGATTCTCTTGAGACTACTCCTCACTTCTGCTGCGGTAACGCAATTATGAAACAGAATCAAAGCAAAACAAGTTCAAGTATTAAGTAGTAAGTACAGAATTACACAATAATTCGATGGATAAGCGAATGTAATAAATAAACGGTGCATACAGACAGATTGCCATGGAAGCGTTTCCTATCAATAGCACATGCCTAATGATTTGTCATGTATCGTTGGGCACTTTTAAGTGGGTATACTGAAATTCTCAAGCTTTTCTAGTGGGTATATGCCGTATGCCTGCATATCACATAGACTAAACCACTGCAGGGATGAGAGTGGTTGTTGAAGCAGATCTAAATGGACATGTTGGTGAAAGAAACAGAGGGGATGAGGAAGTGATGGGTAGGTTTGGTGTCAAGGAAAGATATCAGGAAGGATGGATGGTGGTGAATTTTGCCAAGGGAATGGAAGTGACTGTAGTTAACACTTGTTTCTTGTGAAGACTGTGCTCACTTGAGGTGTGTCTTTAGTCCTGCTCCTCCTTGTAATCCCTCCATGTTTCCTACACTTGGTATGTGTTGCAAGTGTTTGCACTTTATCTCGTCAGCATCCCAGTGTCTCTCATTGTCTGGTCATTGTCCTGTCAATCTCCTGGTCCCTGTGTTCCCTCGTGCGACCCATGTATGTAAGTTTGCTGCTTGTCAGCCTCTTTTGTTTGATTATCAATTCTTTATAATTTGATTCACAGTCTTCATGGTCAGCCTGCACCTGGGTCCAACATTAAAGCACCAAATGTGCAATTTCCAAAAGAGGGAGGAACATATGAGACCTATGTCACCTATGCAAGTGGAGGCAAGAGTATACAGGCAGACTACTGTACATTCTGTGTAGAAGAGTAAACCTGAGGGAGATTGGGGACAGTAAAGTCGTGACAGGTGAGAGTATGGCCAGACAGCATCGGATGGTTGTGTGTAGAAAGATTGTTGTGAAGAAGAGAAAAAAGTAAAATCAGAGAAGAAGACGAAATGGTGGAAACTGAGAATGGAGAAATTTTGTGAGGAGTTTAGAGAGGTCATTGAAGCTGTGGAACTGGAAGTGAGAAAGATTAGTGTGAAATTTGCAATGCTCTGAAAAGAACTAAGGGCAAGAGCAGGACCTGATGACATATCAGTGGAAGTTGTAAATGTCTGGAGAAATGACAGTGAGGTTTTTGACTCAAATATTCAACGGCATATTTGAAGGTGAGAAGATACCTGAGGAATAGAGAAGTTTGCTGGCTTCCGTTTTTAGAACAAGGATGATGTACAGAGTTGTAGCAACTACAAGTGAATTAAGTTGAGGATCCAAAAACAGACGAGATGACTGCAGGCACATAAGAACTAGCAAGGTAAATATCTTTGCATTAAACACAAGACTGGCTAGAAGCATAAATACCATAAATAGGAATCAATGCTCTAGCGAAGAGTAGAACTCGACTGCAGCCTTAAATAGGATTGTAGCTCAGATGACCGTCAGCTGAGGGTGATTGGCGGCCGTCTTGGAGCTGCAGAGAGTGCTACTCTTACAAAAGTTGATTTGATCTTTTGTTGCTGCTTTTGCTGCCCTGTCTGCTGCTTCATTCCCTCTGATCCCTATATGAGCTGGTGTCCATTAAAAAAATCACTGTCAGACCCATTATTTGTATTCTGATTAATGTTTGCTGCAGTTCTAGTAAAATGTCCCGTCGGCTATCTGAATGACTAATTTGCAAACTGATGAGTGTTGAGCTTGAGTCTGAAAGGATGATTGTTTTTAACGGTCTTGTGTCTTCTTTTCATTCATTCAACCTTTATTTAGTCAGGTAAATCTTATTGAGCCTCGTGGACTCATTTACGAAAGCGACCTGCTAAAACTAAAGAACGATGAACAATGGTAGAATTTCCTTAAACAATAAACAGTAGAAAAACAAAAGAGAGAAAAAACAAAAGAGAGAAATACATTTTTTTTTAACAAAGTATCAAAAAACTAGCAAAACATTATAAGGTAGATGTATAAAATCAAAGACAGGAACATATCTGCATTGGTTTTTGCCAGGATTCCAACAGATTCTGAAAACCATTTAGAGAAGTCAAGGTCGAGAGCTTCAGATCTTTTTGTAAGATATTCCATGAAGCAGGAGCAGAGTAGGAGAAGGCCCTTTTTCCAAGTTCAGTCCTCACTGACGGAACACTGCAGGTAATCATGTCCTGAGAGCGCACACTGTAGCTGCACTCACGCAAAGACATGTAGGAGGAGATGTATGAGGGCAGCAGACCAAGAAGTGATTTAAAGATGAAAATGTACCAGTGGAAGAGTCTGCGTGAGGTTAATGATGTCCAGTTAACCAGTGAATACAGGGTGCAGTGGTGGGTACGATAATCACAGCCAGTTATGAATCTTAGTGCACCATGATAGACATCCGCAGGGTGCTTGTAGGAGCATTCATGTAGAGAATGTCACCGTAATCAATGGAGGGAAGGAAAGTCACAGATACAAGGCGTTTCCTAGCATTCAGTGTTAGACATGATCTGTTTCTGAAAAAGAAACCCAGTTTAACTTTCAGTTTCTTCACTAGGTTTTCCACGTGGAGTTTAAAAGAGAGATGTGAATCGACCAGGATACCCAGATATTTATAGGAATCAACAAACTCAATAGGGACACCATTTGAGGATAAAATCAGAGGAAGATCTGCTGGGACCGACTTCCTACTTGAAAAAAACATCCCTTTTGTTTTATCAGCATTTAGGACAAGTTTGAGACGGAACAAATCTGACTGGATGATGTCAAAAGCGGATTGCAGTAACTGGAAAGCCTTAGCTACTGTTTTAGCTCGGCAGTAAACAACTGTATCATCAGCATAGAAATGTAAGGATGCATCAGGGATGCACTGACCTACATTAGCTATGTAGATTGTAAAGAGGGTTGGTCCTAAAACTGAGCCTTGTGGTACACCATTTTTAACTGTTAAAAAGCTGGAAGAAGTACCGTTATGTTGAACACATTGCCTCCGATTGGAAAGATAGTTCGAAAACCAACCGATGGTGTGATCAGAGAAACCTGAAAGAGACAAGGAAAGAGACAAGGAGCTCCTTGTCTCTTTCTTCTCTTTCTCCCAGCTTGGTTTAAACATATCTCAGGTTGGGTGTTCTGGGTTATTTCCTTTAAGATCGATCCAGTAGTTTATTGCTAGTCGTTCTCATCTTATTGCTAATGGCATTTCTCCCATTTCTACTCCAAGTGCTGCTTCTGGGGTGGTTTTGAATGCTCCTGTACATAGTCTTAATGCTTGGTATTGTATTTTGTCCAGTTTCTCTAAATGCATTTTTGCTGCTGATCCATAAATTACACAACCATAATCCATATTTGATCTGATAAGTCCTGTATATATTTGCTTTAATGCAGTTCTACGTGCACCCCATTCATTCCCAGCTAAACATCTCATAATGTTTAAGACTTTTTTTTACATTTATCAATAATCTTTTGCATGTACATTCCATATTATTTTCTCACCAAACCATATACGCAGATATTTTATGAATTCAACTTGCTCTAGTTATTGATTATATAATTTCAATTTAATCTCTTCTGTGACCCTTTTCTGGGTATACAGTATATCATTACTTTTTTTTTCCACCGAAAATTTGAATCCCAAATCATTTGCCCATTTCTCAATTTTTAATACAGCCTCTTGTATTTTTTCACAGTGAATTTTATATTTTTCCCTCTTTTCCAAATGGTTCCATCTGCAAATAATGGACATCACACCCCCTTCTCAAGCTCTGTAAAAGCATCATTTATCGTTATGGAAAATAGTAATGGACGTATAATACTTCCTTGTGGTGTTCCGTTTTCCACAAAATATTTATTTGAGTATTCTTGTTGTATTCTTACTCGTATTGATCATTTTGTTAAAAAGTTTTGTATCCATCTAAACATTCTTCCATTAAAGCTGCTATATGTAACTTTTCTAACAATATATTTTTAACATGTTTCTTCACTCTGTCACTAGACTGATGTTAGAGAGGTAATCTCTGAAAAAAACTTTAAAAAAATATTGTCCCCTTGCTTCTCCAGGTGGTAAATAAGCATTTCTAAAAAGAAAAAGTGACCTGCAATTAACCAGCCAATAAAAACAGAGTTTGTAACCAGCCAATAAAAACAGAGAGCTTGAATTTGAATCAGCCAATAAAAACAGAGCTTGAATTTGAATTTTAGCAGACCATGGGAGAGCAGAGCCATATATGGCTCTGAGGGGGAGGGATCAGAATGCTTTGCCTGTTGAAATTTTTTCTAAGTGCTGCAGTTCTACAGAAACGGCAGACTGAACCTTTAATTCTTAGTTCGTACATTTTAATTAATAACCCTTCAACCCATAACATATTGTACGCCTATTCGATGTCAAAGAATATAGCCACCACACTTTCTTTATTTATCTGTGCTCTCCTGATCTCGTGTTCCACTTGTACTGTTGCATCATTAGTACAGTATTCCTCCCTTTTCTAAAACCACTTTGATATTTAGATACATATCCCTTACTATTCAATTAATACGTTAGTCTATCATTAATAATTTTTTCCATTATTTTACATGTATTTTATGTTAATGTTGTTGCAGTCTGCTTTATTAAATAGTAGCTTTCTATTTCCTTCTACTTTGTTATTCGCTGGTTTTATGCCTATTGAAATGTTGATAGGATAATGATCAATAACCATTAACCGGTACTGTGCTTTTATCAATATCCTGGTGAAGATTCTCAGTCGTCAAGGGCATGATAAAATAAAAAAATACAAAAAACTTTCAATACAAAAACAACTGGACTTTCTTTGTAACAGAAGACGTTATGTACTCTCAGTGCCCCACTCACTGCCCTTTGGATTGAGAAAGCTCCTCTGATGAAGAGCGAAACGTCTTCTGTTACAAATAAAGTCCAGATGTTTTTGTATTGAAAGTTTTTTTTATTTTATCAATATCCCACATACAAACTCCAGCTGACGAATGTGATACTAATGTAAGATCAATTGACTGACTCTGCTCCTGTTCTAACATTTATTCTTGTTCCCCTCCCAATATCAATACACACAAGGCGTTTAATTTCCATCACTTCTTCCATCATTTGTCAATTTCTATCATTACTTCTCCCCAGAAGGTACTATGTGCATTAAAGTCCCCACACCACACCACTTTCCCATCCACATATTTTAATACCTCCTCCATCACCTCAAGTATAGTGCTTTGCATGGGTTATAGAAATTTATTATCTTATATCTAAAAAAGCTAAGTCTGGTCCTCTGGACATTCAAAAAACAAAACAAAACAAAACAAAGCAAAAAAACTGTAGAAACGTTTCGTCTTTCGGACGAAAGACTGTGAAGGTTAGTGACTCTGACTATTATATAATCATCCACTGCACAAAAACCATAGATATACGGGAGTATCAGATGTGGTATATCTCCGCATCCTTCACATATACGGACAATTTCCGGGAATTTCCGTATCGCATCCTCGGAAAATCCAGTTTCGGATATTCCCGGATACGAACAGATCCGAACTTTATTGATCCTTAAAAAATCACAAAATCCGGATACTTTATCTGCTGCAGATCCAGAAATATGTGGCTCTGTTATCCCTCGGGATTACTGCTTACATCTCTTCGGATACTTGCCGCATATATGACGTATGATTGTTTATATTTACGTATACGTGACAGATGTCAGTCGTATATTTATGGATTTTTATCTGTGAAGTATCTGTGAAGTATGCGATTTCTCAGAGATCCAGCAGATCTTTGACGTATCACGATGAAGATGTCAGTCGTATATTTATGGATTTTTATCTGTGAAGTATCTCTGAAGTATGCGATTTCTCAGAGATCCAGCAGATCTTTGACGTATCACGATGAAGATGTCAGTCGTATATTTATGGATTTTTATCTGTGAAGTATCTCTGAAGTATGCGATTTCTCAGAGATCCAGCAGATCTTTGACGTATCACGTTTAAGATGTCAGTCGTATATTTATGGATTTTTATCTGTGAAGTATGCGATTTCTCAGAGATCCAGCAGATCTTTGACGTATCACGATGAAGATGTCAGTCGTATATTTATGGATTTTTATCTGTGAAGTATCTCTGAAGTATGCGATTTCTCAGAGATCCAGCAGATCTTTGACGTATCACGTTTAAGATGTCAGTCGTATATTTATGGATTTTTATCTGTGAAGTATCTCTGAAGTATGCGATTTCTCAGAGATCCAGCAGATCTTTGACGTATCACGATGAAGATGTCAGTCGTATATTTATGGATTTTTATCTGTGAAGTATCTCTGAAGTATGCGATTTCTCAGAGATCCAGCAGATCTTTGACGTATCACGTTTAAGATGTCAGTCGTATATTTATGGATTTTTATCTGTGAAGTACCTGGAAATATGCGATCCCTCAAGAGTTCCAGCAGATCTTTGGCGTATCACGTCGTTGCAGATGTCATTCGGATATTTAAGGATTTTTCATTTATGCAAATTCATGCATATTTGGGAATATGATATACTCTGCCTGAAAATACAGGTTTGCATGTAGGTAGACCATGTAAAACACCAATGGTTACCGGTAGTTGTTTTTTTTTTACCCTAACCCTCCATTTATTTTTTATTTTTAATATGTGAAGCACTTTATATAACTACATTTGTTTTAAATCTGCAATACAAATAGTTGGCTTCTAACATCTTTACATTTTAACATCACCCAGTTTTCTACATCAACATTAGTCTTTAATTTAGATTTATGTACCAACATCATGATGTACAAATCACAAGCTGGACCAAAAGCAGTCTAGTAAATACACAGTGGTTTGTATCTTCAGAACTACTACGGTAATGCAAACAGACATAAAAAACTGACCATGACTTTAAATTTATTTTTTATTTTTTTATTAACACCCCCCCCCCCACACACACACACACACACACACACACACACACACACACACACACACACACACACACACACACACACACACACACACAAAGAGGAGAAGAAGAGGAGATGTATGGATGCAGTTAGAGAGGACATGGAAGTAGTTGGAGTGAGGACAGAGGATGCAGAGGACAGAGTGAGGTGGATGAGGATGACTCGCTGTGGTGACCCCTGAAAAGGGAAAAGCCAGAAGAAGAAGGTCAGCCTAAGGTTGCATTTCTCACTGGGCACTCTGCGATGGACTTTGTTCTGAAGCTCAGCAAATGTTTTGGAGACAGAGGCGCCCCTCTCTCGCAAAATCCTCCATCCTCTTGGAGCTCAGTAAAGAAGTTGAATACTTTTCGCTGAAACACTGATGGAAAAAGCAAAACAAAAACACACATTTCTTGATTAAAATAGTTATCTCTCCAACAGCAAGGTAGCTGGTTGATAATTTTTTCAAGTGTCTCACTGCTAACTGATCAATACCGGTACTTACCATCCTGAGGCAATGGGAATGCCCATCTTCCAAGTTTGGTGTCCTGAACACGAGGGATCTTCTGTGGAGGCGTTGGACTCCTACACAGGTGATTTAAAGAAAAATTAGTGTGTCCATTTTCAATAAAATGGCTTACGTACACATGAGCATATGCTAATTGAGCTAAAAACAAACGGGTTGCTACATATTGGAACAGTTTTACTGAGAGAAATACAGTGTACATGGCAGACTCTTCCACTGGTACATTTTCATCTTTAAATCACTTCTTGGTCTGCTGCCCTCATACATCTCCTCCTACATGTCTCTGCGTGAGTGCAGCTACAGCAGGGGTGTCAAACATGCGGCCCATGGGCCGCATCCGGCCCGCCAGGGGGTTTTAGTTGGCCCGCAGATTAATCTGAATTATTATAAAAAGAATAAACGCTATTTTCTTAAAAATCTGCAGTTCCTATGTTGTCCGCTAAAGGCGGACTCCCTTCTTAAATAAACAATTTAAATTTTAATACTACTGTACAGTATATACAATATTTTACATAAACAACACATGCTGTATGGATTGTTTATTTAAAATATTGTATACAGTATTTAAATTTAAATTGTTTAGGAGGGAGTTTTGGAGTAACAGTATATATATATATATATATATATATATATATATATATATATATATATATATATATATATATATATATATATATATATATATATATATATATATATATATATACAAAGTGCGCTCTCAGGACATGATTACCTGCAGTGTTCCATCAGTGAGAACTGAGCTTGGCAAAAGGGTATTCTCCTACTCCACTCCTGTTTTTTGGATTATCTAACAAAAAGATCTGAAGAGCTCGATCTTGACCTCTCTAAATGGCTTTAAGAATCTGTTGGAATCCTGGCAAAAACCAATGCAGATATGTTCCTGTTTTTGATTTTATACATCAGACTTATAATTTGTCTGTTTTGATGCTTTGACATTTTTGTTTTAACTTGTAAAAAAAAATCTGGATGCCTCTCTTATGATTGTCTATTCTTGATTGTCTAAGGAAAATCTTACGTTGCTGTTGTCATCATTCTTTGTTTGTAACCAGGTCTCTGTTGTAAATGAGTCCTCGAGGCTCAATGGGATTAACCTGCCTAAATAAAGGTTAAATGAATGAAATAGTAATTCAATTTGAACAAGATCCAAAACAATAGATTCTGTGGGGAAACAAGTTCTGTTTAACTACTATCTTATGGTGAGCTTAAATCTAAAAAAGCTAAAAGTCTGGTCCTCTGGTCCTCATTCAAAAAACAAAATGCCACAATGTTAGCAGGTCGCTTTCGTAAATGAGCCCATGAGGTTCAAAAGATTTACCTGACTAAATAAAGGTTGAATGAATGTTTGAATGTCCAGAGGACCACTTTTTTTTAGATGCAAATAGATAACTTTTAGTGCCCCCTGGTGGTTTCATGATGCAATAAAAAATAATCTCAAAATACAAGGATTTCTTACTATGGAAAAACAGCTGAATTGTGAGTTTGAAGCTAATTAAAGAGAGATAAAAACACAATTTAAATTTTATTTGGAGGTCAATGGAACAGTTTTGGATATGAGGGATACCACAAAGAGAATTTGATACTAAACTCAACGAGGCTATCCTGTATAAATAAAGGTTGAATGAAAAAAGGTCAGTTTTGTTGCTAATCTTTCACATTGATACGTCCCCTATCTATGTAATAAACATTTGATAGAAAAAGAAAATCCTTTAGGATATTTACTCTGTTTGTGCCTGGGGACTGGATCTTTGGGATGAACCAGTCTTTGCCGTAATGTATTTTGGGGTTTAAAAGCCACTGGGAGGGGGGTATACAAGCCACCCAGTGGCTTTTAAACCCCAAAATACATTACGGCAAAGACTGGTTCATCCCAAAGATCCAGTCCCCCGGCACAAACAGAGTAATATTGTGTATGCTGTTCAGTGTCAGGAGGGCTGTGATCAGTCTTATATCGGGGAAACTAAACAGCCACTGGCCAAAAGGATGGCCCAGCACAGAAGATCAACATCATCAGGTCAGGACTCTGCAGTCTACACTCATCTCCAGGCCAGCGGTCACTCTTTCAGGGATGAAGATGTTCACATCCTTGATAGAGAGGAACAATGGTTTGAGAGAGGAGTAAAGGAGGCCATCTTTGTGAAAAGAAACCGTCCATCATTAAACGGAGGTGGAGGCCTCTGGGTTCAACTGTCCCCCACTTACAATGCTGTTATTGCCAGTATCACTCAGCCCTCTGTGAATAGCAAACAACCATCAGGGTGTTAACGATCCATCGTCAGGCTGATGGTCCTCCTTGTTCATGTGAGCAGCTGGTTTCAGGCTGTCATCAGCCAACTGGTTGATCCACTGTGGGAGGGTGCTATTTATATCAGCACTTTGTGTGGACTTGTTCCTGTTTAAAGTGCTTTATAAATAAAATGGTATGGTATGGTATAAGACTGAGCTGAATACAGCAGCTCAGACTGAGGAAGTCTTTCGGACGAAAGACGAAACGTTTCTACAGTTTTTTTTTTGCTTTGTTTTTTGTATGTCCAGAGGACCAGACTTAGCTTTTTCAGACTAGGTTTGACACGTTTGGCTTGGGTTTGGATCACTTTGGTTCCTTGGGATGCCCCCCTCCCGGTCTGGCGCATAACGAAGCCACTTCTTGACAGTTCCGCTGTAGTCCTTGTCAGTTAGCTTTGGGTCAAACTGCCGAGCAGCAGCTGAAAGACACAAAAATAAGAGTGAGGAAGATGGTGTATATTTGATAAAATTGTATACCCCCCTCCCCTCTTTTTTTTTTTGAGAGGTGCTATCTCCCATGTTCTGCTTTTGGTGTGTGCACAAACTGTCCCACACATTCCCACTGAATATGACAAATTTGAGTGTTTGTATAAACAAATATTGTGTGAGGATGCAAAATGTCATTGGCCATAATGAGATGACGTTTGATGAGGTACAGTGATGAGAGCAGCACTCACTTCACACGGGTGTGATTTTTTTAAATTAAATGCTCAACATCCAATTAGACTGAACTGGAAAGAGAAGCAAATGTCTAGTTTGACTCGATCTTGACAACATATCCATGCACCTATTAAGCTCACCAAGAACATTGTCCTTTGATTATTTCTTATAGCTTGCACTTTCACATTTTCTTTATTCAAAATTAATCCTTTTTTTTTTTTTTTGCATTTCATACAGAAGAGGCATGAAAGACAAGATGCAATACATTTTAGAAATTCAAAAGAATTTTTTACTATATGGCACACTAAGAGCATAATTATACAGGTAGTCCCCGACTTACGAGCGCTCTTACTTACGAGGTTCCAGACTTACGAGCTGGCGAATTTTTGGAAAAAACGCAAAAAATACAGAGTTTTTCTGTGTTTTTTCACCACAGTTCGTTAGCTAAACATGTGGACACACGTTTCCGATCATTTTTATGCACTAGTAAGCAGTTTTTCGATGAAAAACGAGTGTTTGTAGTCGCACTAGCAAAACCGTTCCAACTTACGAGCGAAATTCCGGACTTACGAGAACTTGTGCTTCGTGTTTCAACTTACAAATTTTCATCTTACGAGCACCTCGTTGTAACGGAACTCGCTCGTAAGTCGGGGACTACCTGTATTCTCAATCACCAGCAGTCTATAAAGTAATTTGCAGGGGAGGAAGCTCACCAAATATGCAGTGTTGTGTTGTGTCCTTCTGAGGAAAGAGGTTTTTAAACATCTTTTCTACCATTTTAGTGTTTTCAACTGAGGAGCTTTGGATATATTCATTTAAAAAATATAGCACAAGAATATCTCTGCACAGAAAAAAATAAATAAAAATTACTTTAACTTTTTTTTTTTACCAAACTGACAAGTTTCTCCACTGTAATTGTTGTGTGATGTTAAGGCATTGAAACACCTGGTTCAATTTAGAAGATATTTAAGATTAACTACAAGCACCTGAAGCTGACTCAGAGAACTCTGTGATTTTAGAGGAAGATCAAAGCCAAATGTAGACACGGTGCACCCCAAATCAACTTTTTTTAATAAAGTGCATTAAAACAATGGCCGCTGACACAAAGTGCTGTACATGAGGAACATTATTCTATAATTTAAAGCAGATTGGAGTGAAGCAAAATCAGCTTTTGAGTAGAAGTCACTAGATAGATTTAGAAAAAGCTAAGAGTTTTGTTATTTAAAGACAAATAATTGTTATTGTTCCCAATATTTTTAATTATAAGATTTTACTTTGTGATAAATTTGCCCAAATAACAAATAGAATTTCTCCATCTACATCAAACACCTGTGCCAGGGGGACAAATTTGTAAAGTATAATTCTTGATCTGAAGTCAGGGGCCACACAAAATCGTTTCAGGGGCCACAAATGGCCCTCGGGCCACACTTTGGACATCCCTGATATACAGTATTTGAACAATTTCAAAACATTTCATTAATAGCAGATGTTCTGTGGCACATTTTGAACTTGTAGATAAGAATTTGTGCTCAAGTGCCTAGAGAGCTTAACATATTTTTCCTTGAGGAAAAATGAGCCAGACCACATTGAAATGGTCTACATTTAATAAATGAATGCAGTTCAGTCTATCAAATAAATTACCATCTTTTGACGAACTGATTCTTCCATCAGTAATGACTCCACCCCATGAAGTCTTGTTCACTGGTGACTGGCAGCTGGACAGGGAATGTATAAGTTGCGGTGGCTGGTCCCCGGATACCACCTTGTCATGTTGCCCTCTCTCAACTTGTTCTTGATGAACTGCACATCTCTGGACAGATCCTTCACCACCACAAGTACTTCAGTGAGCACTGAAGTCATCTTGTGGATGGCAAGGTCTTTAGAAGAAAAGTTAAAATCATTAAATGAGAAACAAAAATAACCTGCTAATGACACAGTGAGGAATGTCTAACAGACTTGCCTTTCAAAAGCTGCTCTTCATTGCTGTCATCTGTGGTTCCATCTGTAAAACACAAACGTTCATACAACTTCATCTTTGCATACATTTTGAAAGGTTGGAGCATGTGTGTGCATAATTGATGTTGATTTTATTTTGGTTAGAAATTCATTCATTCATTCAACCTTTATTTACCGGTAGTCAGGTAAATCTTTTGAACCTCATGGGCTCATTTACGAAAGCGACCTGCTAAAACTAAAGAACGATGAACAGCAATGGTAGAATTTCCTTAAAATGTAATGTTAGTGTTT